>JBBPBX010045012.1:3342-20076 GCA_038048925.1 Garcialebias charrua
AAATTAGTTATGATGCAATTATTTAAGTGGAATCACTGAAACCTTGTGTAATGGTCATGCTGTAATACTTTTGTGAATCAAAATAAATAAATAAAATGCAACATGTGACTTCAAAAGTATTACAGTTTTGATAGTATTATTAAAGTATTTATTATTATTCCTAAAATAACCAAAATGCTTCAAAATCTTTTTTTGGTCTCCCATGATTTATATGCTAATCACAGGGAATTATTTGGAAGTGTTACACCTAAAACTAGATGATTCATGATTTTTAAGCTCTTCTGTTCTATTGGACTTGCAGTTTCTCTCTTGTTTCCAGTCCAATTTGTCATCATGCTGTTACTGCCCCCCCCACCCCCCAAAAAAACCACTCACTTCAGAAGAAAGATAATAAAGGTTAAATTAATGAAAAAAGTATGAAATTAGACAGACGAACGAAGCAAGACGTCAGTATCTCTCAAACAGGAGTGACACTCGTCACCATGCACTGATGGGTTCTGCTTTTGTAGTAGTTTTCTGTCATATGATGAGTTTCACTTTCCCTGGTCCAACAACAGAACGTGTTGTTATTTTTATTTTTGTTATATATAAAATTATTTTACTTGTTCTTCTCAATTTGTATGATTTTTTTTAACGATTGTCTACTGCTGTGTTTGTTGTCTACTGTTGTCATCACTCTTTGTAAAAATCAGGTCTCTCTTGTAAATGAATCCCTGAGGCTCAATAGGATGAAACTGTATATATTAAGTTTGAATGAAAAAAAAACAACAACAACAACAACATATATCCCAGGGAGTAATTTCTGTTTCCAAAGGCTTGAGAGTAATATATTAAGATAACAAAAGGTATTAATACAACGTTGTAATTTTTCTTTCAAAAAGTTTTTGTTAAACTTGACAGAAAAAATAAACTGCTTACATCGCAGGTCAATCAAACACACGGCAAGTTTTGGTATTTTAATGATTTGATCAGAAACTCAAGTTCAAAGCAGAAAGTTCTGGTTCAGGACAGAGGAGGAGCCTTGGAGAATAACGGAGGCAAAGAAAAGTTTCTCCCATTTAGGTCACAGAGTGCTAATTAAAGCTAACTTTTCTGTGAAGAGAAAGCCTCCATGAAGTCTGCACACCCATTTATCCAGTTTGTACAACCCTGCAGGGCCACAGACCTTCAAAATAAAACATCACAATTTAATTTACGTTGCAGTTTTGATGTTCCTCTTGTTTAGCGGATACGTGGTTACTTAAACATTTGTTCAATGTTCCAAAACCCTTTGCAATAGTTATAAATGGTAAATACTTTCTAGCACAAATATGCAGAAGAACTGGCACAGTGAAAATGGGAAGTTCTACAGTGTGCGGAAGAACAGAGATGGGTGTTATTGTTTGTCTCTGGCGGTGCAGCGTGACAGATCCTGGCAAGTGGAGGGAGCAATTTTATCCACAGCGAGGAGCACCAGAGGAGCCAGGGAGTAGGCAGCAAGATCAATCTATGACCACTCCAATCATTTGAAGAAACTCTCATTTTAGGCAATTTAAACACTTTAAAGCATAGTTTCCTCAAATGATAGGTGTGGTTAGTTTATATATGATGAAAGCTGTGACGTGTCCTTCTGTCAATTATGTGAATGAGTGCCTAATTAATTCATGTCTCTCTAGACAGATGATTGGCTGAAAGCAGTTTAAAAAGATCAAGCTCCGCCTGCTGGACGAGCGATGGAGGCCCGAGGAGAGACATTGGTCTAGTGTTTTTTTTTTTCCTCTCCAGCCTCACTCCCAATCGTTTGTAGATACCAGTACCAGCACAATGTCACTGATTTTGTTGATTTGAGTGTTGTTTACTCCAGCACAATCCCCATAACAGTAGCCATCTTGGATTTTGAGGAGGCAACCCAATTTTTGGAAGGACCACTTATTACCTCTAGATCAGGGGTGTAAGAATTAAATGGAGGTCAATATTAATACTGACCTCTTTATCCTTAATTAATCTACTTATTCAGATTGAATAGTAAATTCACGGATTCTGTTCTTTTTCAGTTTACCCAATATCTCTGTGATCTTTATGATGGATAAATAAACAGAGCCATTAAGTGACAAAGACGTTAACTTAGTTTGATATGTCAAAGAGACACTATCATTTATTTAGAATAAATCAACTAAATTAACACCATTACACTTGATTGACATGATTTCACTTTCTTTCAATTTAAAACGTCAGCACACTTAAATTCAACACAACAGACTTCAATATTGGATGTAAACATATTTAGTCTGAGGGCTCTTTAAACTTAAAATAGTTTCCAGCTTAGATTGAGAGGGGAAAGAATAGGAGGAAAGATTTAAGAAGAATTGGGAGGTTAAGAGAGGAAGTTTATCTTGCATTTATGAAACCAGATGACACTCTTCCGTACGCGTCCAGCTAAGATATCATCACACCTCCAGCAAGCAAACAGCTGCTCCTTTACCTTAAGACGTCCGCCTTGGTTCTGGTAAAGAGCTGTGGTCAACTTTAGACTGACAAGTCGTCGGTCCCGCAAGTCCAAGCTGGACTCCACGCGTGTTTACCTTGTCGGTGTCGGTGATACTCGCTTTCATCGGCAAAAGTCGTGGCAGTCGTGGTTTCTTGGCTCAAGATAATTTATTCCAGGAAGGAATAACAAACGCTCGTTCGAGGTGGACTCATAACAGCCTGTTATCAGTCCTTAGCTGAAGACGCAGGTCGTTAGCTCTTGACCAAAACGTACCCAGCTCTTGGGAAAGGTTCACATCTCTTTGAAATTCCCAACAAACTCTCAAGCGTTCCCGCACAGTTAGAACTTAAAAAGCAGACTTAGAGAGGAGAGAAACTTGTCTCTTTTTCATTGGTCCACTTGTTATCACTATTCAAGGTGAAATTCAGCACAGAGAAGGAAATTGTTTAGGAAAAGTATCTGAGTGAGAGACTTTCAGACGCTAGATGAGAGTTTTAGCTGAAACTCGACAAAAACAATTTCAGTGTAAGTCAGTTTGACATTTTAGCTGAACTTTGACACCTTTTCACTTGCAGAAATGACACATTGATGTTTCACATTTAAAGAATAACAGCATATAACATATATCATGAAAATGACAAAAGTTATTCTTTTGATTACATTAGAATAAAATCAAAGGTAGAAATAGTCTCTTTTGGTGACTATATTCTGATTACAACTAATGGAATGATTTTGTGATAAATGTCTTGCTTTACTGAGAGGTCAGTAAAGATCATCTCTGGAACAGTTCAAAAGTACACAGATGTAATAAAGTGAACATGGTCATGTCCACTACATCTCCCCCCTTTTGGAAGCCATCGCCAGTCCTTGGGGATGGGGTCCAACACGAAAGGAAACCTTGAACTGTCTCTGATCTTGAAGTAATCCAGCAAGTGGAAAAGAAAAATCAAAAATTATAATCCCATAAAGTTTTCGGAACTTCCATACTGTTCGTAGGTAATCCCATTGCGGTAAGCTTTTAATCCCTTGGAAAACTGAGTCTGTTAACTCCTGGAAAACAAAGTCTGTGATCCTTTGGAAAACAAAGTCTTATAATCCACAGCGATAATCCCACAGCAGTAATTCCACCACGATTAGAGTTGGTGATTTCATCAGCAACAATTGTTTTCATAATCAGCATGTAGAGGGGATCCCTCGATTGACGCAGAGGAGGCGACCCTTGGATGAAGGTTGAAGACCAAGCGTTGGAGCTGCAGGTCCCCACATCGAAGGTTGTTGGCTGGTTGGTTTCCAGTCAGTGCCACTCTGGTTCTATGTGTCATGCAATTATGTGGTTTTTTAAGGTGGGCTTATGATTGGGATTTTACATTAGGCCCTACCTATATGCACCTGGTATGTAAGCTATCATGGTTTAGATCAGCTACAATTACCAATTAAGGGGTGGATCAATTCTGTAAAATTAGATATAGGGATTTGTACCTATAAAATTTTGGAGGGCTTCTGTAACGAAGGCCTCTAATTCCAAACTATTCCTCCATTCATTACTTAGTTTAGGTTAAACTAAAATAGAAAAATGAAATATAGTTTGATCTAAATGTCTGTTGTCTTTTAGACGAACGACGTAGGATTTGGTATTCCTAATAAATTTTGAAGTCTATGGCGAGACTCATCAAAATGAATAGATAATCTAGAATAGAAACGATCGAATCGGTTCAATTTAGAAATTGTGAGACCAGTGTAGTTTATGGTACCTTGAGTAGCTTTAAACTACATTGACTCTTCGACGATTGAGATTTAACAAAACGAACTGCATGTTGGCATAGTTAAATCCATATCATTCATTAACCAATGTTAATACAAAACCTTTTTGGCTGGGAGTGTTCAGAACCAAACAATATCTCAACTAATGACAACAGTAATGACTAAACAACAAGGAAACAACGTTTCACTGCTTCGACACACTCTTGTCGTCAGATTCCAAAGTGCAACACACAAGAAAAACAGGTCTCAACTTTATGACCGAGGTCAAATTAAATCTCGTGGATTTAAACGGTTGTTAAGGTTAGTTTTTTGTTGTGGGTTTTAGGCTTAGCGTTTCTAAGTTCAAATTGGACAATGCGACTTATAGGGTGGGAAATATGGTAGTTTAAACCTGATTAGTTTATTTACTAACTTGTGTTTGGACGACCTTATTATCCCATGAAGTCGGTGAGTTTGTGAGATCTTTGTCTTTTGTGGAGTCATTGAACGCCTTGTAAGGTTTGATCTGATTTCGATGTACCCATTTAGCAATTGGCTCTTTGCGGCCTTTGCTGATTTTGATTTTGTAGACGACTGAGGACACTTTGGCCCTCATGCACGAAAATGTTCTCATTCTAATCCTAAATTTCTCCTACTTTTGTTCGTACGAAGCGTTCGTACGAACATGCCACGTCAGAACCAACAAACTCTTCTATCCACAGGAAAAGCGTGTAAACGGGCTGCTTAAAGGTGATGAATTCCACCTGTTCTACTCACCTGCGCGTGCTCGCGTGAAGCTAATTTACATAATTTCCACCCCTCAAAACACCATATAAGGCCACGCTTCCTGCCTTCTGACAGCAGGAAGTGTCCATTCATTCAAACTCATGAAGTAAAATGAGGAACTTCACGCGTTCGGAGATCTGCTCTCAGTCGCGCTGTGGCTACCCCCCCCCCCCCTGCAGGTGTCGGATGGTCAAATATCTTTAATGTTAGTGTAAAGTTTGTAAACAACTGTGTAGTTTCACTTATTCAGAAGAGCTGTGGCGCACCGCTGCCCCCCCACCCCCCGCAAGTGTCGGATGGTCAAATATCTCTAATTTTAGTGTACTGTGTTACATTATAGTTTCACTTATTCAGAAGAGCTGTGGCGCACCGCTACCCCCCCACCCCCCGCAAGTGTCGGATGTGTTTTTCAACAGAAGCATTTTAAAATGTCTCTAAACTACAGTTAACTTCATATTAATATTGTAGTGCATGCTGTGTGTCCCGTGGGTCGTACAGTATCAGAAATCAAGAATAAATGGTTTGATCTGAAAATGGCTTCAAACAAACGTCTCGCCGCAGCACGGACAGGAAGAGATCAGTCTGCGAGATGATGGACAATACTGTAAATGCCACGCTGCAAGACGCGTGCCAACATGTTTTGCAGCACAAATGATGCGCGCACCAGCTGGTCAGCGCGCAACCATCACATTCTGCAGGTTATATTTCGAATCAGATATAATAATCTATTGCTCCGATGGTGTTTGGCACAAGATCAGTCTTAATTCGTACTTGTTCTGCGGCGGTGTATGGGGATTTTATGTACCTGGGTGTTAATATGAGGAGCGGCTTTGATGCGGAGCGCACGACTCACTGAAGCCTGCGCGACACACCAGACAAATTAAACTTAAAATTATAATTCTAATTCAAACAGAATAACCTATTGTCAAGAATAATTATGGTGCGTGATTTTTTTAAACTCTAAATATTTTCTAAATAACGACATATGAAGTTATTCGTGGAGAAGATCCGTCTGGATGACAGCAGACTGACGCTCCTAAATTATACGACAGCTCCGGACCACTCGTAAATTCTGTTCGTATCTGAATAAATTCGTAGGATACGAAAACATTGTTGGATGACACAAATGATCCTTAATCACTCGTACGAACAGGATAAGCACATATCTGTGCGTACGAACGGTTTGTGCATGAGGCCCAATGTCTGTTATCAGATGAGGTCCAGTCCACCTGGGCATTAGTTTGCGGGCGAGAGTTCCGGTCTCGGACCCTCCTTTCCCGGTTGCTGGAGCGAACGTATAGTACCAGACTCTGTCTCCCACTTGGAGTTCATTGTGAGAGGCCTTCTGGTCGTAGTACGCCTTACGTCCTTCAGCGGATCTTTCCAGGTTTTTCTGGGCGAAAGCAAAAGTGTTTCTGAGGTGTACATTCAAATCTTTGTCTTTGGCATGGCCTAACATCACCCCCCTTTGGTCATGGGGGACCACGAGCACAGGTGAGGACGTCCGTCCATGGGCACAAGTTAGGATGCCACCGTTTAGTTTAAGCTGTTCGCGCAGCTGAGAGAAGACGGTACACAGGAATCGTTTAGGTTTTGGCCAACGTATCTTCTTACGTTTACCTCTTTCCGTGTAATTCAGGTGTGTCACAACTGTCGGCGCAGTCGCAGGTGTGTCTGATTGTACAGACTGCGACGGGTCACTGTCGTTGTGTGTGTCTTCCCACTTCTTGACTGAAGAGGGGCTCTTTGAGTCTGTAAAAACTATGTCATTTCTGACTAGTTCTAGGCTCAAATGTTCCTGAACCAAGGTTTCATCGAAAGCTTGGCTGATAGCTGAATTACCTGTCCCAGGGGACAGTACAGCAACCTCGGTGTGGGGTAGAGGTGTCGTTTCTTTGCCCGAGCCCGACCCTACCCGAGCCCTACCCGACTTCGGGTAGGGTAGGGCCATATTTTTGCGTTTGATTGGCGGGCCGCGGGTCGGGCTCGGGCTTTGATGTGGTTTTTTTTAATCATACAGCACAAACAAAACTAAATAAAAATGCACACAATATAAAATTGTTTTAATCTGCTTGTAAAGAATATAAGGCAGTAAGTTTATTGATGAGGAAATAATTAATAGAGTGAATTTAGATGGTGAAAACCGCAGCGCACTGAGCGCAGCCACTAATTGCGCAAACTCAGCCAGAGAGCAGGCGCGCAGCGCGCGCCTGGACAGCGTCTCCCCCGACATGCTGGACTTTTTAGTGACATTTCTCGAACCATTTTACCGTGCACAGAGAGAACTGGAGGGTGACAAATATCCCACCAACCTGGTTTGTCTCTGTCTGGAATGAGAAACTGAAGCAACACTGCCAGTCCTCTCCGCAGCAGGTGTTTCTGCGCGACATGCAGAAGTGCTGGAGCGCAAAATTATTATCCACGACTTGCACAGAGTTGCATTATTTCTGTGGCCTAACTTTAACAAGCTCAAAATTATGTCACCAGCTGACGTGCGTCAGGTGCACGCTCACGTCCGCACACTGCTCTCATCTGCGGCGGAACAAGTTGCCGCATTCCTGACATTCCTGAAGCTTCAAAAGTCACTGCGAGCAGCGCGCTCACACCTCCTCCATCAAAACACAGAAGAACAACATCAAGTTCTTTTGCTGAGTGGGAGAACGCAGTAAAAGCTTAATAAATAAACGTAGTGTTTTTTTTTTTTGTTGTTGTTTTTTTTTTTAATCGGGTAGGGTCGGGTCGGGCGGTGATTTCTAGGAAATCAGCGGGCTCCCTCGGGCTTGGGTAATTAAACTAAGGGCTCGGGTAGGGTAGGGCCGTGGATTTCCGGCCCGATGACAGCTCTAGTGTGGGGTCCTTGGATCTCCACACCATTCTCTACCTGTGGTAGGTAATGTGAGTTTGCCCCCTTCTTGTCTGATGAGGGGTCCTCGTAATCTGCAACAATGAAGTCCAAGTGACTGTCAGCGTTTGGATGACTGTCATTTTCTGGACTCAGATGCCCTTGAACCAAGGTTTCATCGAAAGCTTGGTTGATTGCCGAATTACCTGTCTCAGAGGACAGTACAGCGTCTTCGGTGTGGGATCCTTGGATCTCAACACCTTTCACTACCTGTGGTAGGCAGTGGTCAGGGAGTGCTGAATGTGTCAGCTCACAGAGGAGGTTCTCTTGTTGGGCCAGAGTTTGGTCCAACTTTTGGGTCTCTTCTGTCTCACCTGTAGTTGAAGGTTCACTTACCGGGCTCTCGTCCTCGGATGAGCAGTCCCTTGTGTCCTCTGCGGTACCTGCGGTTAGGCAGTCTGTATCACAACTAGGAGGCACTTTTATTGGCAGGGGTTTTCTCACTGTGCTCCACATTTTCCGTCGACCATAATCTATAATCGCGTTGAAGCGGTTTATAAAATCTTGGCCAACCAAAAATGGGAATGAGTCAAGTTTAGACACGTACACCGGGTGGCGTAGTGTCATTTCGCCAATCTGCATGTGAACCATAGCCATAGC
This sequence comes from Garcialebias charrua, assembly GCA_038048925.1. Taxonomy (NCBI): domain Eukaryota; kingdom Metazoa; phylum Chordata; class Actinopteri; order Cyprinodontiformes; family Rivulidae; genus Garcialebias; species Garcialebias charrua. Next base: position 11,838 of record JBBPBX010045012.1, read on the forward strand.
TGTTAGGGTTGTTCTCGTCTCTGCGAGACCCTGTAGCTCAATAGCACATTTCTCAAAGGGTATTTGCCTGTCAACACCGTTAGCGGCGGTCCTCAGCTCCTCGAACAGCTTGGCCGACATAATGGTTATATCAGCACTGCCATCCAGGAGGGCTTCACGCTCAAGGACACCTTCCAGTGTGATAGGCAGGTAAGCTTTCTTAGCCACCCCCCTTTGTATAAAGTTACACAGAAACCTCACAGGTCTTGGCCCACGTTTCTGTTCACGTGTGACTCTGTCTGTGTAATCTTGTTTACTGTCAGCATCATGACCTTCAGGATGTTGTTGTGTGTCAGCAATTGGTTTGCTGTCAACATCCATGGCAATGTTGGTAGTAGTGTGCGCTGAGTTATTTGTGTGCTCTGAGTCTTTGTGAAAGACAGTGCTACACATCGCTCCAGGTTGGTCAATGTTGATAGTGTCATTATCAATGATAACGCCACTCATTGTATCAGGTTGGTCAAGCACAGTAACATTCAAATCTACTGACAAACTACTTACTTCCTCTGTCTCTTCCGAGCATAGAGGTGTTGGGCCATTATTCCGGGACATTCGTGACTCTTTGCCTGTCTCGAACTGTTCTGTTCGAGGCGCGGGAGGTGCAGTTCCAAGGCTCGGGGGTGTCTGTTGGGACCACGCATAGTTACATGAGTATAGGTCCTCATCCTTCAATTTCTTTTGAAGTCCACCCACCGATGGACCTTGGTTTTCACCCACCTGGTTCGATCTGAACCGTTGTGGGTCTCTTAGAGAGTGAACACCTACCTTTTGTGGTTCGTTGCTTGTCTCAGATTTTTCAATCTGAGGTGCTTCAGGGGCGGGGCTCCCTTTAAACCATTTTGAGTCACTGTTCCAACTGGTACCAACATTTCGGTGTATGTCAGTTTGAAAATCTTGTTCATTCTTGCTAGTATTATCCAACTCTTTTAACAACCGACGTAAGGGCTCTACCTCTCCCGAGGTCAGAGGGCCTTTGAGACGACGGTGTTTATTCTCGCTTTCTATAGGAGAGAGAACCTCTCCTATTTTCTGCGACTGGGATACGACCTTTTGACCTGGGCACACCTCAGAGGGTGTTTTGTTTTGCATGTGAGCTTCAAAAGCAGTTACAGCGCTCTGTTTCATCATTGATTGTTTAAACCGATGTTGTAACTCAAGGCCTTCTTTGAGAAGTTTTTCTCTTAGTCGTTTGCACTTCTGCCTTATCAGTTCATTCTCTGCCTCCAACAGCTGGTAATTTATGTGCTCTGAGTCATCAAAGACAACGTCACGCATTGTACCAGTTTGGTCATCCTCTATATCATTCAAGTTTTCAAACAACCAACTTTTGTCCACTATCTCCTCAGAGCTTAGTGGTATGTTCCCTTTTTTCTGGAACTTCTGCAATTTTTTGCTACTCCCGGACTGTCCAGTCCACAGTGCAGGGGCAGGAGGAGGAGCAGGAGCAGGACCTTTGCTCGGTGTAGACCGCGGAGGGTCACTTAAAGAGCGGGCGTCCACCGTTTGTGGTTTTTTGCTTATCTCGGGCAGCTTCGTCCGAGGTGCAGGGACAGGACGTGTGCTCGTCCTTTGAAATCGTTTTATGTACTCTGGGTCTTGTCTGAGCCACTCTGGCTCATTGTTCCAGCGGGCAGGTTCCTGTTGTGGTTTGTTAGTTTGAAAAACATGTTTTTTCTCGCCTTTTTTAGGAGAGGGAGTTGATGAACTTGTCCCTTCCAGCTCCAGCGAGTGGGATTTGACCGCTTCACCTGGGGACACCTGTAAGGGTGTTTTGGTTTGCATGTTAGCTTCAAAGACATTCACAACACACTGTTTTATTTCTTCCATGGTTTGCGTTTTTGCATTAACCACGGTGAGCAACGGAAATCGTATCTTATAGCCGAGATGTAAGAAGAAAGACCACTTAAAGTCTTCATCTTCTTCCATGCCTGGTGTATATTTGTCACCAAAATGAGCTTTAAGGTGCCTGTCGTAAAACATCAAAGGATGTTCATTTTTTCCTTGCACGTCCATTATTGTATTGATTTTGTGTGAAAAAAAATCAAAAAATTGTTCTCATGTTAGTGTATGCAAATAAATATTCACTTTTAATGTAGCACTGAGTCAAATAAACTAATCAGCTGAGGTTTACGCGTTTCACTGTGTAATAAGTATTCATAGGTACCTTTTTTCAGGTTTTTACCCTCAATGAACTTTGTAAAAGTTAAATGCACTCTTGCAGTGTTAACTTTAAAATAGAACTTACGTTCAAACAACAGTTACTAACTAACCCAAGCAGCCTGATTTCCGTTTTTCTTACTCAAACGCTTATAAAAGAGGGCTGACTTAAATGCAATGACTTCACTAAAATGTGACAGGATGCTTTTATTTTGCTCCAAGAGAATGTATTTCAGATTCAGTAGAACTGTTTTGAGTTGCCGCAGTTATCTGGATTGAAAAATGTAATTTTGTTTGTTATTTTAAACTTTTTATTTAAAATAAACTGGAGTCATTAATTTTACACAGAAAAACGTTAAAAATGCCATTTTTAACTAAAAGTGTACAGATGTACAACAATTCTGTTTAAAATTCAGAGATGTGAAGATCTTAATGTGGAAATGCTCTGTTCTCCATCATTTTTTTTTTTATTTAATTTGAAAATCAAATAAAAAATGCCTTTTTGAGTGTTATTTTAAATATCTTCAGTATTTAAAATGAGCACAAATTGTGTGTCTGTACCTCTGTTATACTAAAATTTGTATTTAGAATAAACAGGAGTTTTTGTTTGTGTACAGAACAATTTTAAAAGCTGGTAATTCACCATAAAAATGCTGACTTCTCATGATGTATTTGAGAAAACTCATCTGTCAACGTCTTTTAACCAACAGGGGGCAGCTTCGAGTCTTAATTTTAATCACGAGGAAACTGATTTATTTCATTCAGTATTTAACTGAAAACTACCTTTTAGAGTTAGTTTCTAGCATGTTCGTGATAAACGCTCGAACTGCGGTCTTGACAGAGACAAATCTATGTTGTTAAGACAGTTAGTGAAATCTCTTTTCACCGTGTGTGTGTGAACTGCGTCTGATTGTCACTCAATGTGCATCAGGAAATGACGACACAAATAGGCGGGTCGACGCAGCGCGTCACCAGCTCTGCTGTGCTGAGCGAGGCGGAGCTCGCTACACAGATACGTGACGTCAACCAATCAATCACAGCGGTTGTAGTTCATTCCAAGCATTCATGGTAAACGTAGTTTTCTTACCCTCGACCAATGTAGTACCGGAAATGACGACAAAGTGGGTTGGTCGCAACGGCGTGCGACGTGATTGACAGCTCACAACAGCGAATCAGCGTTCGCCACAAGAGTGATTGACAGCACACAACAGCGAATCAGCGTTCGCTACATGAGTGATTGACAGCTCACAGCTCTCGTTTCATCCAATCACAGCTCATAAACAAACGTGTACTTGGACACGTAGCTCTAACGTTAGCTCGCACAACAGACCACAACTTTATAGACTCTTAAAACAACTCAAACGCTTCAATTTAACTCCCCAAAACTCTGAAACATGCGGCGAACACACCTAGACAGGCCAACTTAGTTACGCTCAGTAACACAGCACTGCAGCTGTTGAACAAACACGGACTCACTCGGAGCGCGTAAAGGTCGGTTCCGGTCCACTTCGTCGTGGAGCAGAAACTCGGGTCTGAACAGAACCACTATCCGACTACGTTCTACAGTAATATGCTTCTATGACCTGCTCTAACATGTAAAATGCCACAACAGCAATCTTGTAGATGTTAAATTATAGCTTTCAGGCTTTTGACTCGGCGGTCAAACAAAGCTTTGTACAGGAGTCTGCGTGAACTGGACCGAACCAGGACCAGAACCACCACAGACCACGGCTGACAAAACTTCACCTGAATGCTTCCAACAGCGTCTAACAGAGTTGAAACAATAATAATCTCACAGCTTCAAATGATAAAAACATGCAGAATCTGCCTGCTTTGAACACTTCCAGCCAAAATTATTATCCTCAGAGTTTAAAACTTGGATCCTTTTATGCAAACATGACGTTACAGTTCATGACTGAGACCACAGATATCAATAAACTTTCAGAACCACGTACGAAGGCCACCAGATGTAAGAATTATGAGGAGGTCAATATTAATACTGACCTCTTTATCCTTAATTAATCTACTTATTCAGATTGAATAGTAAATTCACGGATTCTGTTCTTTTTCAGTTTACCCAATATCTCTGTGATCTTTATGATGGATAAATAAACAGAGCCATTAAGTGACAAAGACGTTAACTTAGTTTGATATGTCAAAGAGACACTATCATTTATTTAGAATAAATCAACTAAATTAACACCATTACACTTGATTGACATGATTTCACTTTCTTTCAATTTAAAACGTCAGCACACTTAAATTCAACACAACAGACTTCAATATTGGATGTAAACATATTTAGTCTGAGGGCTCTTTAAACTTAAAATAGTTTCCAGCTTAGATTGAGAGGGGAAAGAATAGGAGGAAAGATTTAAGAAGAATTGGGAGGTTAAGAGAGGAAGTTTATCTTGCATTTATGAAACCAGATGACACTCTTCCGTACGCGTCCAGCTAAGATATCATCACACCTCCAGCAAGCAAACAGCTGCTCCTTTACCTTAAGACGTCCGCCTTGGTTCTGGTAAAGAGCTGTGGTCAACTTTAGACTGACAAGTCGTCGGTCCCGCAAGTCCAAGCTGGACTCCACGCGTGTTTACCTTGTCGGTGTCGGTGATACTCGCTTTCATCGGCAAAAGTCGTGGCAGTCGTGGTTTCTTGGCTCAAGATAATTTATTCCAGGAAGGAATAACAAACGCTCGTTCGAGGTGGACTCATAACAGCCTGTTATCAGTCCTTAGCTGAAGACGCAGGTCGTTAGCTCTTGACCAAAACGTACCCAGCTCTTGGGAAAGGTTCACATCTCTTTGAAATTCCCAACAAACTCTCAAGCGTTTCCGCACAGTTAGAACTTAAAAAGCAGACTTAGAGAGGAGAGAAACTTGTCTCTTTTTCATTGGTCCACTTGTTATCACTATTCAAGGTGAAATTCAGCACAGAGAAGGAAATTGTTTAGGAAAAGTATCTGAGTGAGAGACTTTCAGACGCTAGATGAGAGTTTTAGCTGAAACTCGACAAAAACAATTTCAGTGTAAGTCAGTTTGACATTTTAGCTGAACTTTGACACCTTTTCACTTGCAGAAATGACACATTGATGTTTCACATTTAAAGAATAACAGCATATAACATATATCATGAAAATGACAAAAGTTATTCTTTTGATTACATTAGAATAAAATCAAAGGTAGAAATAGTCTCTTTTGGTGACTATATTCTGATTACAACTAATGGAATGATTTTGTGATAAATGTCTTGCTTTACTGAGAGGTCAGTAAAGATCATCTCTGGAACAGTTCAAAAGTACACAGATGTAATAAAGTGAACATGGTCATGTCCACTACAGGGGTCTGGAACCTTTACGATCAAGAGCCATTTCTGCCCCTTTGTTCACATAAATTAAATGTGTCCGGAGCCACAACACAACTGGGACTCTCAACTGGTGGCCCACAGACCACTTTAAGTTTGTTGGAGGGCACGTTTCTGGACAGCAGGGGTTATTTTTTTTAAAACTAAAAAATATCTACCGGTAATAGTTTTTAACATTTCTTGATATTTTTACATTCTACGACAAAATAAAAGACGAGATTCTTGTAAAGAAGAAAAAATAATATAGGTTTTGCCCAGTTTCTAAAAACTAAAACAATAAACTATGCATTCTTACTGTATGTGATTTAGTTTAATAGTAGAAAAAAGATGTATCTTACTTTGAAGAAATAAAGCATAAAGTGAGTATGTTTTACTCCTTGTAATGTTTCTAGTGTTCATATATTTGCTAAATAAATTACAGGAAAACTGCTAAAACTAGCCCTTTCAGTTGCTATAACAACCAATAAAATTCAGTTTGGTCAAATCTTGAAAGAGCCTGTTAGAGTTTTCTAATATTTTTCATCTAAAAACTTATATAATATGAAACAATATATTTTTGCAAACATAGATCAATCTGTGTGAACTCCCTGTTTTGGTATTTTTCTTACATCAGTACAGTACTTGTTTGTTGCACCAAAATAATGTTTCCTTTGTTTTTGAAGAATGTTCTCTTTTGTTTGAAAACCTGCTTGTTCTCTTACTCAGTCAGAACTCAAAAACATATTTGTGTGATAATTGTCTAACCTGTTTTTCAACCAACCACCAAATTTATAAAAGCTGTATGTCAACCGTTTCTAATTTGGACATGTTCTCAGCTAGTTTAAGAGACTGTCCCACTTTTAAAAGTAAAATACCCACAAGCTAATTTTGTCATTTGTGTGATTCTTTTAGTAGAAGTTGCTGCAAGGGTTTGGTTTTAAAAACCCATCATTTCTGGTGCCGAAGACCCCGGAGATTCTCACACCTGCCCACGATGGCCTTTGATGAAGGCAAAGCTGAAAGTCCATGCGCATGGCCACTTCACAGCCCTGGAAGATCGATTGTTTCTACCAGGCCAGCAAAGGCCTGAAATCAAGTGCTACCGTGACAGCTGACGGATCAACCGAACATCACACATTTCACAAAAGCAGTGAGTATAAACAGGAATTCCTTGTATATTGAAATAATAGGACAGAACTACTGGTAGTTAAAAGCTAAGCCAAGACCTTCTAATTTAGGTTAGACTTATATTTTCTAAAGTCAAAGCTATGGTGTACACGAGTTTGGCTGTATAAGTTTAAAACCTTTTTAAAAGTGAGGAAAATTTAAGTTAAAACCTGAAAAACAAGTGAGACCAATTAAATTTAATTAATTAAATTTAAATTTTTAAGTCAAAACCTGAAAGACAGTGAAACTATTATTTTCCAATAGCTTTATTGGACATAAAAGTGAGGCTCAAGAAAGGAATAGTGAATTTAAAACGCGTTACTTTGGAATTATTTTTCTTTCCTATCTGTATTGGGAGATATTGAATGTAATATCATTACAATTCTGAAACAAGTGCATTTCAACTAAAAATAGGAAATTTTAGATGTGCAGCTTGTTTTAAAACAGTAAGACTGATTTTACCAAGAACTTTTATGTGTGAGGGAAATTGGTGGCCAAGCTAGTGTAGTGGCAAGGGAACTGGACTTGGGATCCGAAGGACCCTGGTTCGAACCCCAGTCACGGCATCGTTTTGTGGTGTGTTTGAGTAGCACATCTAATCACAACTGCTCCCCGGCGCGCTTTCTATAGCTGCCCGCTGCCACCTGGTGGTGATTGGGTTAAATGCAAAGTCAAATTTCATCTTGTGTGGAAACATGCATAGATGACAAAAAATATGACATTATTATTATTATTATTATTATTAGTCAAAACCTGAAATTTGGGTACAAGTGCGATTTCAGCTAAAAAAGGACATTTTAGATGTGCAGATTGTTTTAAAATTGTTTTGTGTACGTGAGTATGAATGAACACATGAATGAGAGGTGCGTTCGAGCATTACTGTGATTCTGATACCTGGCGGTGATAACTATGAATCACAGTACCGGCTCTTACAAAGCCTCTATCAGGACTTTAGGTGGACAATATTACTGGGTCTAAAATTTCTTTTGCCCTCGAGCTTAGAAGCTCAAAGTGGTGGTCCGGGGGCTCTAGAAAGTTTGTTTGAAACATTTCCAGTTGATATTGTCCACACAAATATATTAATAAAAAATACAACGCAGAAAACACAACTAAAATGGGTAACAGCAAAAAATAAGCCAGAGGAAAATAAAACCAGATCGGTCAGTTACCCTCCACATGAAGTGCCTGCAGCTATGAACAAACCTGAAAGTCTTTGTCGTATCAACCAGTTGACAGACACATACAACTCTACAGTCACACCCAGCTAGCCAACAAATGATATCTTGCCTGTTGCAGATAGCTCTTTGTACAACCTCGGTTTGGAGAAATAGAGTTTAATTAAATGCTTGTTGCCATTGTCTGAGCTAAAAACTGATAATTTGAGTTTTTGAGTTCTCAGTTGAGAAACAAAACACAACAAACTGGTTCCTTGCTTTTAGGTAGGATTGAGTTGTGGAGGTGACATGAGATTGACAGATATTGACAGTTCAAAGGGGCTTGGCAGAGGAGTGTGTTGACTGAAAGGAATTTT
>JBBPBX010045013.1:0-11936 GCA_038048925.1 Garcialebias charrua
TGACATGATTCCCAGTCGGACATGATTCCCAGTCGACATTTTCCTGCGTTTTATTAACTTTGTACTCCAACACGGTATTTAATAGTAGTTCAACCTCGCGGTCTGTCCACACAAACGAAAGAAAAAATAAATAAAAAATAACAGGAAGTGTGGCTGGGTTAAAGGGTTGTGACAGCACTACACTGCCGCCTATGGGTTGGGCATACTCTTTACAACGCTCTGTGGTGAAAAAAAACGGGGACATGTAGACAAACATTTTAAATATCTGAACATGTATGTACGGAGATATTTTTTTTGCGCAGATATTCGTTTTTCAAACACCAGGCTACGTGTGTACAGGGCCTTAGATTATTCTATTTGTTTGGAGCCAGGAATTAGTGGTTGTTCAGAAAAGTTCTTAACACACTTTTCCATATAACAATTTCCATATAACAATAATAACTGTGGCAGCTCAGTTCTCTGTGTCACAGTGTTGTTATCCTGAGGCTGCTAGTTGCTGCATCAGGAATGGCTGCCAGAGTAAAACAGTTGCCAAATATTTTATGCAAGTTCATTCTGTGGCGGCACCTGCAGAAGACGCAGCAGAAAAGAAAAACATTACCAGTAGATGTTTCTCTCCAGCAGCTTTTCAAATCCTTCTCCTCATGGGCCACAGCTCTGCATGATGTTTCCCTGGTTAAAACCCAACTGGTTTAAATTAATGGGTCATTAACAAGGTTCTGCAGAACTTCATGACGTGTTGAGGCACTGATGAGTCACTTTAATTGTGTTGGAGCAGGGAAATGTCTAAAACATGTAGGACAGTTAACCCTGAAGATCATGTAAAAAAAAAAAAGCTACCCTGTAAGTCTGGTCTTCTGGTTTTATGTTTCAATGTGATGAAATGAAATGACCCAAATAAGATGTATGCACGTGCACACATGCACACGCTTGTTTTTGTTTTGCCAGCTAAACGATCAAGGGTGGAAAAGTAGCATTTTTGTATAGTAAAATAATCCATGGTTGTGAAGGAAACTAATGTGCTGTCCAGATGGAAAAGGAAAAGCAGGTCTTCATTTCAGAGGAGTGTTTAATGCAGAGCTCAGTCCCATGTCCAGAATTCAAGATGATGTTCCCCTGACGGAAAAGCTAGCATGTCAAATTACCGTAGATGGAAGTTCCAGGGACTGTGTAAATCAAAAACCAATACATGTAGGGGGTAAATCCCTTAGTTTGAAAGCAGTGTTTAGTCTCAATGGTCTGGCGCTATAGCCATAATCCTGCATTGTAGATCCATTCCACAGATTTCTTATTAAAAAATAAATGTTTTATTCATTTTATAAGGAATTGGGACCATATTAAAAATGCACAAAAACATTTGATATTGACCACCTTAAAAAGTCAGAGTGGAAAAATTAAATTATCCTAGATGCATTTGCATCTACTGGTAATATACAAGCAAATAATAGGCATTTTGTAGAAAGCTTACAATATGCAGCTGTATGATATAAATCTATATTTTTTAAAAATTACTTCACCAAACAAAACACTTTTTGTACCTCTTCAGTTTTGTCTTCAAGTCTTTTTCAGCCCCATTGACAACATAAAGATGTGTGTGTGAAGGATTTTTGATTATTTTATTGATACGCATATTTATGAATCCTACTTTTATCATGCTTTTCTGTATTTTAGAGCTTAACATAATGCATATAAGTATTGAGTGCAAATACCTTTTTTTAAATTGACAGTAGTACTGTTGTGTATTTTATAAATATTTAAGCATATTTAAGCATAATCTATGGTAATTGTTCAGGTTTTCTGTGGCTATCTCTGAACCAATTCATTGATCAAGTTAATTGCACACTCACAATGAGATTGTGATTGTCTCAGCTTTTTTGTGATAATTGTATCAGTTCACAAATAAAAAGGTTGTAAATTTGATATGCTTGTTAGACTCTTAGCTGTGTGTGGTATATGTTTACCTTGGCAGAATTTTGTCACCATTTGATTTCATCCCTGGCATCTGCTGTGGACAAATCATGGATCATTGACCTTTTGCTTAATAATTGAACCAAAAATGCAATGTGTCATTATTTTTTGTTTTGTTTCTGCAATAATTTACAATAAGCAAATTTTATAAGGGTCATTTTTTAAATATTTTATTTTATAAAGCTAAGACTTAAAAATAATATTTATGGTCTTGTTTTATACTTCATTGCAAATGCCTTGTACTGTATTGAGTTTTGTTTAGTTATTTCTGAATGTGAGTACAATTTTTGGAACTGATGGAAAAATAAATATGCGGTGTTGTAACATCTATGTTTTGTTTACAGATGATGAGTGAGAAGGTTGGAGGTGCAGAGGGAACCAAACTGGACAATGACTTTAAGATACTTGAAAGGGTATTTTATATCTTTTAATTAACAAAAAAAATTGTCTTTTGCCTGCCATATTTTTTTCCCACATAGTCTAATAGCTGTCAATCTTTGCTTCTTACATTGTGTCACCAGAAAGCAGACATCACCAGCAAAGCGTTACTGGAGGTCATGAACAAAACATCAGAGTACCTCCAGCCCAACCCTGCAACAAGAGCTAGACTTAACATGCTCAACACAATGTCCAAAATGACTGGACAAGTGAGCAATCCTGGCTATCCACAACCTGAGGGCCTGCTTGGAGAGTCCATGACTAAATATGGACGGGAAATGGGCGACGACACTGGCTTTGGTAAGAATGACAGTCAGTTAAAGAATGAGACTGAAGATGTTTTGTAGAAAATGTTGTATGTAGAATGACTGAAAGTAATGCATTTGCAAAGAAAATAATCTTAAATGGGGCTTTATGGTGCATTTGTACCGTAATTACCTGGGTGGAGTTTGCATTTTCTCTCCATGCATGTATGGGTTTTCCCCAGGTACTCCAGTTTCCCCCCACTGACCAAAAACATGCTAACTCTAAAATTGACTCTAGGTTTGAGTGAGAGAGTGAATGGTTGTTTGTCCCATTTGTCCCTATGTGGCCTTGTGACACCAGTGACCCTTGCGACCTGAAAAGGAAGAAGCAGGTAAAGATAATGGATGGGTGGATGGATGTTTTTCACATATTGATGTTGATTTTGATGATGTGTTCTTTACAGCTGAGCCAGTGTGTGGCATTCATTCTCATTTTCACTCGTCTTTTTTAGTGTATCAATCATTAATCAGACCCTTTCATCACCTTTTTCTGTTTTTATTGAAAAAAAACATTTTGCCAATGGCATCAAAACAGCTACAAATAAAAACCTCCACAAAAATTGAAGCAGCTTATAAAATTTCACCTTAACATTGCAAAGGAAGACCCCCAAAAGAAAACATAAATTCAGGCAGACACTGTATCTTTGTCTACAAGAGTGTGAGAGTCTGAGTTTATTTTATTTATTTATTTTATCTTTATTTAACCTGTCAAATCCTGTTAAGATCACTGGTCTCTTTTGCATGGGAGGCCTGGAGGCATCCTAACATGCATGTTTTGGACTGTTAAAGCTGGGGTATGTAAGATTGTAATGTAGTCTGTAACTTTTCAAACAATATATATTTTAACATATTTCTTCACTCTGTCACTAGATTGATGTTAGAGAGGTAATCTCTGAAAAAACTAAAAAAAAATATTGTCCCCTTGCTTCTCCAGGTGGTAAATAAGCATTTCTAAAAAGAAAAAGTGACCCGCCATTTTCCAGCCAATAAAAACAAAGTTTGTAACCAGCCAATAAAAACCGAGCTTGAATTTGAATCAGCCAATAAAAACAGAGCTTGAATTCAAATTTCAACAGACCACAAGGGGGCAGAGCCATATATGGCTCTGAGGGGGAGGGATCAGAATGCTTTGCTTGTTGAAATTTTTTCTAAGTGCTGCTGTTCTACAGAAACTGCAGACTGAACCTTTAAAGGAAACCGGAGTACCTAGAAAAAACTCAACACAAACACGAGAAGAACATGCAAACTCCACACAGAAAGATCCCGGGTCCAAACGGGGGATTGAACCCAAGACCTTCTTGCTGTCAGGCAAAAGTGCTAACCACTAAGCCGTCGTGCTACCACAAGTTACGGAAAACCTCAGTCCTCACTGACATTATAGTGAAACTGCTTTATGTGGTTTTTTTTATTATTTTATTTATCATTTTCATCATGGAGAAATGTTGCTCACACTGAATACAGATACAGTATTAAACATCTTGTGTGGCGAGTGGAGCACTGTTTTAGTTTTATTTTTTGTTGTGTGTTTTTGTTTTTTGTGTTATGTGTTTTGTTTTTTGTGTTGGGTTTTTTGTGTTGTGTTTTGTTTTTTATTTGTTTTGTTTTGTTTGTTTTTTTGTTATTTGTGTTTTGTTTTTTGTGTTGTGTTTTTTTGTTGTTGTTGTTGTGTTGGTTTGTCTATTGTTTTGTTTTTGTTTTGTTTTTTGTGTTGTGTGTTTTGTTTTTTGTGTGGAGATGGCAAATGTCAATATTTTATTCATAACAGAACATAGATGATAGATCAAAAGTTTAATCTGAGAAAATGTAACATTTTAAAGGGAAAATACTTCCACTTCTCGGCAGAGCAAGTCGCATATCTTTTTGCTCCTACCCTCCCTAAGTTTTCCTCCTCCCTGCTTGCTTTTTGTCTCGTCCGTGACTCTTCAGCGCTCACTCGAACCAATTTGCGATGGAGTTAATAAATTGGGCTGTTTCATCTATAGATAAGATTTTTTCCACGAAGCGGACCGGGCCAGGAGAAGCGGCCTGCCCCTCTGACACGCACGCTGTCGGATACATGATGGACTCCTGGGGACAGTGGCAACCCATGTGTTTGACCGTCCTGTCTGTCGAAGACGTGGAAGATTTGTGGATTATTGGGATATTGGTGGCAGCTGCTCTGTTTTTTGGCGTGAGCGGAGCTGTCTGTTACTGGAAGATCAGGAAGACTGCGGCGGCTATCGGCGCGCTGGCCAAACTTCCTGATCAGCAAGAATCTCTGATCCGGGCTGTGAGCTCCTCAACCCAGCTGTTGTACGAACTGAACCGCACAATGGGAGCGGCGGTAGACCACCGCGGACCTGCGGTGCGCTTTGGAACTCGTTTACAGCCGCCCGGCATTAATCAGGGCACGGATGGGGGTTCGTAGCTTCGGAACCTCATATGATTCGGCGATTTTGGACCTGAACAGCACCTGGACTTTGGAAGGCTGCAGTCAAAAAGAACACTGTGGCCTGGATTGAAGATAAACAATAACTATCTAATCTAGTTTCTGCACGACCTTGGAAAAGAAGAAGGCTGTCTGCTGGAAACTATTCTCCTGGAGTGAAGCTGAGAGACATTGCTGACCCACCCCCCCAGAGGTCTCTGGGAGTGTGCATGGAGGCGCCAAGCTTAACAACTGCTGAACTGTGTTATCTGAGTGCTGCTCACAGACTCTTTTGATCTCCTTGCATGTCGTCAAATCTGCAACAATGTCTTGTCTGGTTGTGCTTATTGCTGATAGAGTTTTTGGGACTTTATCATAGAGTGTCTTAAGGCAATCTTTGATAGATTCTTTTTTTGAATATCACAAATGATACCTATTGTGCTTTTCCTTTTTCCATATCTGTTTGACCTTCATCCGGAGACGGATGAGTGCGGCCGCGCAGAAGAACATGTCATGTGTTTGGAAATGCTGCAGCTTTGCATACTCTCCCTCTTCTGGACGACTGTGTATACATAATCACGTTGTATTAATTAACTGGGGCAATGTTAATAAATAAATCTCTTATCTCTCTCTCTTATCTCTTACTAAAAATTTCACAGTGTCAACAAATCCCCAAAAAGTTGGGACAAGTAGCAATAAGTGTCTGGAAAAAGGAAATTGAGCATATAACGAACAGCTGGAAGACCAATTAACACTAATTAGGTCAATTGACAACATGATTGGGTATAAAAAGAGCTTCTCAGAGTGTCAGTGTCTCTCAGAAGCCAAGATGGTAAGAGGATCACCAATTCCACCATTGTTGCGCAGAAAGATAGTGCAGCAATACCAGAATGGTGTTACCCAGCGTAAAATAGCAAAGACTTTTAAGTTATCATCATCAACCGTGCATAACATCATCAAAAGATTCAGAGAATCTGGAACAATCGCTGTGTGTAAGGGTCAAGGCCGTAAAACTCTATTGGATGCTCGTGATCTCCGGGCCCTTAAAGCTCCACTGACATCATCTTTTGACTTTTCAAAAAATGGCACAACATATATAAATATTAAGATTGACCCCTGACCGTTTTTGCTAAAATAATGTTAAATGAATGAAATTTCTCCCCCAAAACAGTTTAAAATTAGCGCCATTTTTTTAACACGATAAATAGGGATTTCGCCGTCGCAGGATGATGACGTCATTTAAAGTACTTTCCCTACTGCGCTGCTTGTAAACAATGGACGAGCTACAAACTCGATCCGTCCAATTTAGCCATTTAAAAGTTAATATTTTAGCGGATTGTCTGCAGAGAAGCCAAAGTTATTTCCAGTAAACAGCAGGTTATAATTTTTTTCAGCTCCTGCTGGTTTTTGGAGACTTTTCACTTCATGAGGTGAGCTCAGCTGCTGTGTGGAGTTACATGCATGTGGACGAGGCAGAAGTAATTCTACAACATGTACATCGTCTCCAGCCTCCACAGCACTGAAATGGTAATATATTAGTTAATGTTCCTAATAATTATTCAACATTAATTAATAGTTTAAAAAATTAGTCCCTTTTAAAATATCTGTTAAATATATTATTCTTTTATTTTGTTTGTGTTTTCAGGTTTCCAGGTCTCCAGTCCATCACCTGAGGCTCTTCCTGTTGAACCACAACCCAGACTTTCACATCACAGCAGGTAAGATTGCATCAACGAAAAGAATACTACTCAACAATATTCTTTGATGTAAATCTGTTGATTTTCTGTGGTTCTGAAGTGACAAAGTGGATGCAGCATTCAGCCCATAATGGACCCAGATGTCCCCTGCGTCCAGACCTACAACACCTGGACATCCATGAGCATGCACGAGGAGGTGGTGGAGTCTGAAGAAGTACAAGCAGCAGGATGAGGAGAAACTAGACCGATGTCCCCTGCGTCCAGACCTACAACACCTGGACAGGAGGATGGACGAGGAGGTGTTGGAGTCATTTTTACAGAGCTGATGAAGTCAAACAACACTTGCTAATATGTGTTAAACTTAATTTATTTTGATAATCTGTTCATATTAATGTTTCCCCAGAGGTTTTCATTTATTTGATAATATGGGATGGTTTTATTTTAATAAAATGTTTCTTTCAACATTCACCAATTTTGTTTTTACTAAAGTATGAGCTGTGAGTTGTAGATGCACGAATGAAAATAAAACAGATACACAAATATTCTCACAAAGAATAACACAAATATTCTCACAAAGAATAACTCAACACTAACAGATAATATAGTGTACTACCGTAACTTTATTTACACATAACTACAGAAACACTTGGTTCATTGTTATCCTTTTTTCTTTTTTCAAACAACATGTTCATTTGAACACTCAGAAAAAAATATTAAATTCATTGATTCATTTTCATCTCAATGCTCTGGCCAGTTGTAGTATTTCTGCATATTTTAATGTCTTGATGCACAAACGTAGCTTTCTGCAGCAGTCCTGATGTTCTACAGATCCTGAAGACGTCTCCATCTGTTGTTTAACAATATCAAGGTTTGTTCTCCACCTCGGTCCACTCTTCAGGTGAAGACATTTCTGTGAATCCTCGCTCGTCCACGCTCCTGGATGTCCAGGTGTTGTAGGTCTGGATGCAGAGGACATCTGGGTCCATTATGGGCTGAATGCTGCATCCACTTTGTCACTTCAGAACCACAGAAAATCAACAGATTTACATCAAAGAATATTGTTGAGTAGTATTCTTTTCGTTGATGCAATCTTACCTGCTGTGATGTGAAAGTCTGGGTTGTGGTTCAACATGAAGAGCCTCAGGTGATGGACTGGAGACCTGGAAACCTGAAAACACAAACAAAATAAAAGAATAATATATTTAACAGATATTTTAAAAGGGACTAATTTTTTAAACTATTAATTAATGTTGAATAATTATTAGGAACATTAACTAATATATTACCATTTCAGTGCTGTGGAGGCTGGAGACGATGTACATGTTGTAGAATTACTTCTGCCTCGTCCACATGCATGTAACTCCACACAGCAGCTGAGCTCACCTCATGAAGTGAAAAGTCTCCAAAAACCAGCAGGAGCTGAAAAAAATTATAACCTGCTGTTTACTGGAAATAACTTTGGCTTCTCTGCAGACAATCCGCTAAAATATTAACTTTTAAATGGCTAAATTGGACGGATCGAGTTTGTAGCTCGTCCATTGTTTACAAGCAGCGCAGTAGGGAAAGTACTTTAAATGACGTCATCATCCTGCGACGGCGAAATCCCTATTTATCGTGTTAAAAAAATGGCGCTAATTTTAAACTGTTTTGGGGGAGAAATTTCATTCATTTAACATTATTTTAGCAAAAACGGTCAGGGGTCAATCTTAATATTTATATATGTTGTGCCATTTTTTGAAAAGTCAAAAGATGATGTCAGTGGAGCTTTAAGCGTCACTGCACCTCAAACAGGAATGCCACTGTCAAGGAAATAACAGAATGGGCTCAGGAATACTTCCAGAAAGCATTGTCAGTGAACACAATCCACCGTGCCATCCGCCGTTGCCAGCTGAAACTCTACAGTGCAAAGAGGAAGCCATTTCTAAACAAGCTCCACAAGCTCAGACGTTTGCACTGGGCCAGGGGTCATTTAAAATGGAGTGTGGCAAAATGGAAGACTGTTCTGTGGTCAGATGAGTCACGATTTGAAGTTCTTTATGGAACACTGGGACGCCATGTCATCCGGACCAGAGAGGACAAGGATAGCCCAAGTTGTTATCAACGCTCCGTTCAGAAGCCTGCATCACTGATGGTATGGGGTTGCATGAGCGCTTGTGGCATGGGCAGCTTGCATGTCTGGAAAGGCTCCATTAATGCAGAGAACTATGTTCAGGTTCTAGAACAGGGGTCTGCAACCTTTATTATCAAAAGAGCCATGTCACCCACTCTTCTGCCAAAGAAAAATAATGGAGCCGCAAAACATAACACATTTAAATTTTTTTATCTTATTTTAAACCTGTTACAACCACTGAATACAACAAACAGAAGTAGTGAGAATGTGTAGGCCTGCTCTGAAATAAATTAAACGGTGAACTATGCAGACCTATTTGAGTCCTTCCTATATTTGTGTAAAATTAAACAAAAAACTAGCCCACTTTAATATGAACAAAACATTTAGCTGCAGCTTAAAAAACATCCATCCATCCATTTTCTTCCGCTTATCCGGGGTCGGGTCGCGGGGGTAGCAGCCTAAGTAGGGAGGCCCAGACTTCCCTCTCCCCAGCCACTTGGAGCAGCTCCTCTGGGGGAATCCCAAGGCGTTCCCAGGCCAGCCGAGAAACATAGTCCCTCCAGCGCGTCCTGGGTCTTCCTCTGGGTCTCCTCCCGGTGGGACATGCCCGGAACACCTCACCAGGGAGGCGTCCAGGAGGCATCCTAACCAGATGCCCGAGCCACCTCAACTGGCTCCTCTCGATGTGGAGAAGCAGCGGCTCTACTCCGAGTCCCTCCCGGATGACTGAGCTTCTCACCCTATCTCTAAGGGAGAGTCCAGCCACCCTGCGGAGAAAACTCATTTCAGCCGCTTGTATCCGAGATCTTGTTCTTTCGGTCATAACCCAAAGCTCATGACCATAGATGAGGGTGGGAACGTAGATCGATCGGTAAATTGAGAGCTTTGCCTTTTGACTCAGCTCTCTCTTCACCACGACAGACCGGTACAGCGCCCGCTTCACTGCGGACGCTGCACCTATCCGCCTATCGATCTCACGCTCCAGTTTTCCCTCATTCGTGAACAAGATCCCGAGATACTTAAACTCCTCCACTTGGGGCAGGACCTCCTCCCCGACCCGGAGAGGGCATGCTACCCTTTTCCGGCTCAAGACCATGGCCTCGGATTTGGAGGAACTGATCCTCATCCCGGCCGCATCACACTCGGCTGCAAACCGCTCCAGTGAAAGTTGTAAATCACGAACTGATGAAGCCAGTAGGACCACATCATCTGCAAAAAACAGAGAAGCGATTCTAAGGTCACCAAAACGGATCCTCTCAACACCTTGGCTGCGCCTAGAAATTCTGTCCATAAAAGTTATGAACAGAATCGGTGACAAAGGGCAACCTTGGCGGAGTCCAACTCTCACCGGAAACGAGCCTGACTTACTGCCGGCAATGCGGACCAAGCTCTGACACCGGTCGTACAGGGACCTAACAGCCCATATCAATGGGCCTGGTACCCCATACTCCCGGAGTACCCCCCACAGAACCCCCCGAGGGACGCGGTCGAATGCCTTCTCCAAGTCCACAAAGCACATGTAAACTGGTTGGGCAAACTCCCACGCACCCTCCAGGACCCTGCTGAGGGTGTAGAGCTGGTCCAGTGTTCCACGACCAGCACGAAAACCACACTGCTCCTCCTGAATCCGAGTTTCGACTATATAGTTGGAACACACCCTACGGCCCCCCTTTTTGAATAGGGGAACCACCACCCCAGTCTGCCAATCCAAGGGAACTGCCCCCGATGTCCACGCGCAACGCGGTGCGGGCGGGGGAAAATGACAGCTTCACACCTCGATGCTTCACCTATTTACCTTAGTAAATAAATAGAAATAATATTAATATATATACAAATTAAACTTACATTTTCATGTTTTTTTTTTTTTTTTTTTGTCAAGGGCAAGGCCAAAGGGAGCCACTACAAGGAGGCTAAAGAGCTGCATGCGGCTCCGGAGCCGCAGGTTGCTGACCCTTGTTCTAGAACAACATATGCTCCCATCTAGATGTCATATCTTTCTAAAAGACCCTGCATTTTTCAACAAGAAAGGCCCAAGACGATTGAACAGTTAGAGGCCTGTATTAGACATGAATGGGAGAGCATTCCTATTTCTAAACTTGAGAAACTGGTCTCCTCTGTCCCCAGACGTCTGTTGAGTGTTGTAAGAAGAAGGGGGGATGCCACACAGTGGTAAAAATGGACTTGTCCCAACTTTTTTGGGATTTGTTGACGCCATGAAATTTTGAAACAACATATTTTTCCCTTAAAATGATACATTCTCTCAGTTTAAACTTTTGATCTGTGATTTGTGTTCTATTCTGAATAAAATATTAGATGTTGGCACCTCCACATCATTGCATTCAGTTTTTATTCACAATTTGTTTAGTGTCCCAACTTTTTTGGAATCCAGTTTGTATATAATCAGAAAATCCCAAGTACAGTAAAAGAAGACGGGAAGAATAGAAGATATCCTAAGATGAGGTGTGTGTTGTGTGTTTGATGAACATGTGCACAGAAAAGGAGGGGGTAAATAAGACATTTTACATTTATCTGGCAACCCTGATGCAGGACTTTGCTGCATTCACTGTGCATGGAGCGTCTGTATGACTGTTACTCCAAACTGGTGAATACACGAACATCTCTTTGTAACTGGATTTTATTACTGGTAGTTTTGCTCCTACATGATGAAAAAGGCAGAGCAGCACAAAAACTCTAACTGTTGTTATTTATTATAACTGTTGTTATTTATTATAAATGTTATTATTTATTATAAATGTTATTATTATTTTTTTAAAGAAAGAAAATAAAGACAGAAAGTAAGACTACAAAACAAATACAGTATCCACAAAAAGAGCACAAGGCAAACACACCCAACCGCTGTCTGCAATCTTGCGAAGTACATGACAGAACACAGCAACAAAACACATATGCATAAAAGACATAACACTCATGACTTTGCAGATTACTATGAATATATATATATATATATAATATATATATATATATGATATATATATGATATATATATATAT
>JBBPBX010045013.1:11998-24322 GCA_038048925.1 Garcialebias charrua
ATATATATAATATACATACATACATACATACATACATACATACATACATACATACATACATACATACATACATACATACTGTACATACATACATACATACATACATACATATATACATACATACATACATACACACACATACATATACATTCACATTCAGTCATATACCCATCTACATATCTACATACGATACCTGCATGTGCATCCCTACATTTATTAGTGTGTGGTTGTGAGCATGCATAAGTGAATAAGGCTTCTCTAATAGAACATTCAAGTGACCATGAAGCACCAGAGATCTGCCTCCCAAGACCCAAGGTGACAAAGGGGGGGACCAGAGCCCAAGACCCCAAGAAGGACCCCGAGCTCAGAGCCCCCAGGGCCACCCAAACAGGACGAACCACTCACCCACCCCCCAGATCCGACCATAGGGGACTTAACTGTTGTTAATTATTATAAGTGTTGTATTTATTATAAGTGTTGTTATATTTATTATAACTGTTGTTAATTGTTATAAGTGTTATATTTATTATAAGTGTTGTTATATTTATTATAACTGTTATATTTATTATAACTGTTATATTTATTATAACTGTTGTTATATTTATTATAACTGTTATATTTATTATAACTGTTGTTATATTCATTATAACTGTTATATTTATTATAACTGTTGTTATATTTATTATAATTGTTGTTATATTTATTATAACTGTTGTTATATTTATNATAACTGTTGTTATATTCATATTATAACTGTTATTAATTATTATAACTGTTGTTATATTCATTATAACTGTTGTTAATTATTATAACTGTTGTTAATTTCTTCTTCTTCTTCTTTCGGCTTTTCCCTTTTCAGGGGTCGCCACAGCGAGTCATCCTCCTCCATCTCACTCTGTCCTCTGCATCCTCTGTCCTCACTCCAACTACCTTCATGTCCTCTCTAACTGCATCCATATATCTCCTCTTTGGCCTTCCTCTGTGTCTTTTTCCTGGCAGCTGCATTTCTAACATCCTTCTACCAATATACCCACTGTCCCTCCTCTGGACATGTCCAAACCATCTCAGTCTGGCCTCCCTAACTTTATCTCCCAGTTACCATACCATACCATACCATTTTATTTATAAAGCACTTTAAACAGGAACAAGTCCACACCAAAGTGCTGGACAAACAAACACGCAACAGGCAACACAGACAATGAAGTACAACACGAAAAACATAAAAACATTGCAGATCATAAATCAAACGATCCAATACAAATCAGCTGGCATTGAAAGCAATGGAGTAGTAGTGAGTTTTTAACCGGGATTTGAAAACCGAGAGGGAGGGGGCCTGTTTGATGAGCAGCGGTAACTCGTTCCAGAGTCTTGGGCCTGCTACAGAGAACGCCCTGTCACCCCTGCGCTTAAGGCGAGTTTCTGGAACTATTAAGAGTACCTGATCCTCTGACCTCAAAGCACGTGGAGGGACATATGGGTGTATCAGATCCGAGAGATAGGCGGGGGCGAGACTGTTCAGCGATTTGTAGACATACATGAGAATTTTGAATTGGATTCGAAGATGAACCGGTAGCCAGTGAAGGGAGGCCAAGACTGGTGTAATGTGCTCTCTTTTGCGTGTGCTGGTTAAAAATCGGGCAGCTGCGTTCTGAACCAGTTGTAATCGTGCAATGGTGGCTTGACTGACGCCAAACAGAAGTGAATTGCAGTAATCAAGCCTAGATGTAATGAATGCGTGAATCACTGTCTCCAGGTGCTTTTTGGATAATATGGGCTTCAGCTTAGACAGACGCCTCAGCTGGAAAAAACAGGATTTGACGATCATGTTTACATGACTGTTGAGTTTCATGGAAGGATCCATTATCACTCCCAGATTTTTGACTTTTTGTTTTTCGGACAGGGGTAGAGCAGACAGGTCAATGCAGTGGTTTGAGGTTGTGTCATTGGGAAGGAACAATATGGCTTCAGACTTCTTATCATTGAAGCTTAAGAAATTTAAAGCCATCCAGTCCCTGATGTCAGCCAGGCAGTCGAGCAGAGGTTGAATAGAGCCTGTACCATTTTGTCTTAGGGGGAAGTAGATTTGACAGTCATCAGCGTAGAAGTGGAAAGGTATATTGTGTTTCCGGAAAATAGCACCGAGTGGCAGCAGGTATAAGGAGAACAAGAGAGGACCCAGGATGGACCCCTGCGGAACCCCCCATTTAAGAGCCGCCACTGCAGAAGTAAAATCATTGATGGACACACAAAAAGACCTGTCAGAGAGGTAGGATCTGAACCAGTTTAGGGCTGATCCTGAGATGCCCACCCACTGCTCCAACCTAGCAATGAGGATCTCATGGTCGATGGTGTCGAAAGCGGATGTGAGGTCCAATAGGACAAGCAGCACAGAGTCACCAGTATCTGTGGATAGAAAGATGTCGTTAAAAACCTTCAGTAGGGCAGTCTCAGTGCTGTGGAGGGATTTGAAGCCAGACTGGAATAGCTCGGGGATAGCGTGATCCTCCAGGAAGCACTTTAGTTGGGACTCAACTATTTTCTCTAGAAGTTTAGAAACAAATGGGAGTCTGGAGACAGGCCTGAAATTGGATAATACTGACGGGTCGAGGTTTGGTTTTTTCAGGAGGGGTTGAACAGCAGCATGTTTTAATGATTTTGGCACCACACCCGAAGATAGACTGCTATTTACAATCGAGAGAATGGAGGGACCTAGAGTGTGAAAAACCTCCTTTAGAAGCCGAGGAGGGACCACATCGAAGGGGGAGCCAGATGGTTTCATGCTGCACATGACCTGCTCTAGAGAGGACAGAGAGACTGGTTCAAAATGTTCAAACACAGCAACAGATTGAGGTGGGATGGATGGATCGTGAGATGGGGGAGAAATGAGAGCCCTGGTGGTTGCGATTTTATCTAAAAAGAAATGTTGGAAGTTCTCGCACAGCTCAGTCGAGGCTTCCATGGGTGATTGTTCAGTGAGGTGGAGAACAGAGTTTAGGGTGGAGAACAGAACTCGAGGGTTACGTGAATTTGCAGCAATGATATCAGAGAAGTATTGTGATTTAGCAGTTTTCACTGCTTTCTGATATCGGCGCCAGCTCTCTTTTACCATCTCAAAAGAGACCTGCAGACTGTCTTTTTTCCACTTCCTCTCCACCTTTCGGCATTGCTGCCTAACAGCTCTGGTCGTGTCGTTCAGCCACGGTTCAGCCCTGAGTTTTGGTCTCCTAGATTTAATAGGCGCCACTTGGTCCAAAGCCTTTAAACAAACAGAGTCAAACTGGTTTGTCAGCTCCTCAGTGCTGGAGAGGAACCCCGGGGGCTGAATTAACATGTCATTGTTGTAGACCTCAGTGAAACGTGCGGCAGTTAAATGGTTAACATTCCTGCCTTTACGTGCAGAAATGCATGTTTTAGGTGTTACATGGGGGATGGTGACCTGAAAATTCACTGGCCTATGATCTGAGAATGCATTGTCTCCTATTTCAAGGTTTGAAACGGTCACATCACATGTTAAAACAAGGTCCAACAAATGTCCACGCTGCTGTGTGGAAGAGTTCACGTGTTGAGTTAAATTAAATGAGTCCAATAAATCTAAAAAGTCCTTAACCATGGGCTTCTCAGGACAACACACGTGCAAGTTGAAGTCGCCTGAAATGACGACCCGAGAATATTTAGCTGTAATTTCAGCCAAGAAATCAGAAAACTCGCTGATGAAGTTCTTAGAACGAGGCGGCCGGTAGACAAGAGCACACAAAGTTACAGGTGAATGTCCGAGTTCAAACACAGTCAGCTCAAAGCTAGAGCAGGAGACTGGAATGGACAGTTGTTTACAGTCAAAAGTTGATTTGAAGATAGTTAATAACCCACCGCCACGACCTGATGGTCGCGGGTCGTTAAAAAACAAACAGTTTGGTGGTATTATTTCCGTCAGCGCGCTGGACTCACCCGACGACATCCACGATTCTGTGATGCAGAAAAAGTCCAAGTCGTGCTCTTCAAAGTAATCCCTGAGGATGAACGTTTTGTTGCAAACAGATCGGGCGTTGACAACACAGAATTTGATGATATCCGAGCTAGCCGCTGATGAGCTGCTAGCAGCTGATGTGCTAACAGCTGGTGGGGGAGCGCCCCGCGGCTCGCTGCCCACAGAGAGCTGCTCCGGCTGCAGATCCTCGTTGTTTTCCTGGTCCGTGCACGCGGGAGACTGGCGATGAGAATCGAGACCATCAGCTGAAGACAGCGAGGCAGAACGCCGGGCTCTGAGCTTCACCAGCCGGCCAGCTCGACAGCCGCGTTTCTTCCTCCGAGTCGATCGATTTCTCCGTGCAGGCTGGTGCGAAGAGCAGCGGAGGTAAACGGGCAACTCGTCTCCGAGCAACGGGGGTAGAGGGGGCCTCCCCGATCCCGAGGTACGGTCATACTGGCCCGAATCAGCGACATCCGCGGCAGCAAACCGTAAATCCAGAAGCTGCTTCCGATCATAAACCAGCAGTGTAGTTATGTCTCCAATGAAGAACGAACAAAACACAAAAATTCCAAACACCCACAGGAGAGGCGGACACGCAGCCATGCTTATGGGCGCCATCTTATCACAGTTGTTCAACATGTGCTGTACCTCTGATGATCTCATTCCTGATCTTATCCATCCTTGTCACTCCTAAGGAGAACCTCAGCATCTTCATTTCTGCCACTTCCAGTTCTGTCTCCTGTCTTTTTGTCCATGTCTCTGTCTCCAGACCATACAACATAGCTGGTCTCACCACTGTCTTGTAAACTTTTCCTTTGACCTTTGCTGACACCTTTTTGTCACAAATCACTCCTGAAACTTTTCTCCATCCACTCCATCCTGCCTGGACTCTCTTCTTCACCTCTTTACCACATTCCCCATTTTCCTGGACAGTGGACCCCAAGTACTTGAAGTCCTGCACCTTTGTGACCTCTGCTCCTTGTAGCCTCACTGTTCCACTGGCCTCCCTCTCATTCACACACATGTACTCTGTCTTACTACGGCTGACTTTCATTCCTCTTCTTTCAAGTGCATACCTCCACCTCTCCAAGTTCTCTTCCACCTGTTCCCTGTTCTCACCACATATCACAATGTCATCTGCAAACATCATAGTCCATGGGGATTCCTGCCTGACCTCATCTGTTAGTCGGTCCATCACCAGAGCAAACAAGAAGGGGCTCAGAGCCGATCCTTGATGCAATCCCACCTCCACCTTGAAGCTATCTGTCACTCCTACAGCACATCTCACCACTGTCCTGCTGTCCTCATACATGTCCTGTACCAGTCTAACATACTTTTCTGCCACTCCAGATTTCCTCATGCAATACCACACCTCCTCTCTTGGCACCCTGTCATATGCTTTTTCTAAATCCACAAACACACAATGGAGTTCTTTCTGACCCTCTCTGTACTTCTCTATCAACATCCTCAAAGCAAAGATGGCATCTGTGGTGCTCTTTCTTGGCATGAAACCATACTGCTGCTCACAGATAGTCACCTCTTGTCTAAGCCTTCCTTCCACAACTCTCTCCCAGATCTTCATTGTGTGGCTCATCAACTTAATTCCCCTGTAGTTGCTACAACTCTGTACATCACCCTTGTTCTTAAAAATGGGAACCAGCACACTTCTTCTCCATTCTTCAGGCATTTTCTCACCCTCAAATATTCCATTAAATATTTGAGTCAAAAACCTCACTGCCATCTCTCCAAGACATTTCCAAACCTCCACTGGTATGTCATCAGGTCCTACTGCCTTCCCCTTCTTCATTCTTTTCAGAGCTTTCCGGACTTCACCCTCACTAATCTTTCCCACTTCCTGGTCCACAGTTTCTATGACCTCCACTCTTCTTTCTCTTTCATTCTCTTCATTCATTAGCTCCTCAAAGTAATCCTTCCATCTTCCCATCACACTCTCCTCACTTGTTAGAACATTCCCATTCCCATCTTTAATAAGCCTAACCTGCTGCACATCCTTTCCAGCCTGATCCCTCTGTCTTGCCAATCGGTACAAGTCCTTCTCGCCCTCTTTAGTGTCCAGTCTCCCATACAACTCATTGTACGCCCTCTGCTTTGCCTTAGCTACTTCCCTCTTTGCTCTATGTCCCATCTCCTTATATTCCTGTCTCCTCTCTTCAGTCCTCTCACTGTCATATTTAGGGATGGGAATCGAGAACCGGTTCTTTTAGAGAACCGGTTCTTTAGAGTTCAATTCCCTGGAATTGTAGGCAGCTTGTCTTAACAATTTTGTTTATCGGTTCTCTGACTCGTTCTACTGACTCGTCGTGGTGACGCATTTACGTGATGACATCACAGACATGCGCCGTATTTGGTGTTTAACATGGCGTCGAGGAAAAAGCGGAGACAAAACCAGGTCTACTTGCAACACATGCAAAGCGTCGATTACAATAAAGGGCGGAAATACTTCTAACATGCAGAGAGAAGCATTTGACCACTCAGCATGAGGTGAGTTTGCACAAATGTACCGTCTTTAACACGCTGCTTCGTGACGCTGCTTCGTGGTGGAAGCGGAGCTAACAAACTAGCGTCCTCCTCTGTTTTAAATGTTGCAGCACGTAACGTTAAACTCATCCAGTTCCTGTCACTTGTTACTTTTTTGCTTTACTGCTTCCACTGTGTTGTATAAATAATCTCCATCTCATGTAATAACATTTAGTTGACGAGGATTGCTGGAGTCTGGCTGGCTCAGAGGCTGTTGCTAGCACACCTTTAGCTTTCAGGATGACGATATTAACACACAACACTCCTAAAAATGCCGCCGTAGAAATGGGAGCAAAAACAAAAGTGTTGTTTTATATTTTTGTTCAGTGTGTTTCATTGTAGCCTCTTTCTGTTGTGAGAGCTTTTGTTGCTGCTCACTGTTTTTAATGGTGAATTTCTTCTGAAGCTGGCAGAGCTGTGAGAGACGCAGAGGAAGAGATGCAGAGGGAGGCAGAAGAGGATGAAGATAACTATGTAAGTTTTGTTTTTGTAATGAAAGATGATAAATTACATGGATTATTACACTATTTATTTTAAAATCTTTGAATGGCGTTCTGCACTTCACTATTCCGCCACCAGGTTTCCTTATCATCCATTCTCTGTCCAGATGACACACCAAGTACCTTCCTACCTGTCTCTCTAATTACTGTTGCTGTAGTAGCCCAGTCACTTGGAAGCTCTTTCTTACCACCCAGAGCCTTTAACAGCTCGTCTCTGAATTTCTCACATTCTTCCTTCTTTAGCTTCCACCATTTGGTCTTCTTCTCTGATTTTACTATTTTTCTCTATTATAACTTATTTATTACAACTGTTATTTATTACAACTGTTGTTATTTATTACAACTGTTATTTATTACAACTGTTATTTATTACAACTGTTATTTATTACAACTGTTATTTATTATAACTGTTGTGATTTATTAAAACTGTTGTTATTTATTATAACTGTTGTTATTTATTATAACTGTTGTTATTTATTATAACTGTTGTTATTTATTATAACTGTTGTTATTTATTATAACTGTTGTTATTTATTATAACTGTTGTTATTTATTATAACTGTTGTTATTTATTATAACTGTTGTTATTTATTATAACTGTTGTTATTTATTATAACTGTTGTTATTTATTATAACTGTTGTTATTTATTATAACTGTTGTTATTTATTATAACTGTTGTTATTTATTATAACTGTTGTTATTTATTATAACTGTTGTTATTTATTATAACTGTTGTTATTTATTATAACTGTTGTTATTTATTATAACTGTTGTTATTTATTATAACTGTTGTTATTTATTATAACTGTTGTTATTTATTATAACTGTTGTTATTTATTATAACTGTTGTTATTTATTATAACTGTTGTTATTTATTATAACTGTTGTTATTTATTATAACTGTTGTTATTTATTATAACTGACTGTTGTTAATTATTATAAGTGTTGTTATATTTATTATAACTGTTGTTAATTATTATAACTGTTGTTAATTATTATAACTGTTATTTATTATAATTGTTGTTATTTATTATAACTGTTGTTATTTATTATAACCGTTGTTATATTGATTATAAATGTTGTTATATTTATAACTGTTGTTATATTTATTATAACTGTTGTTATTTATTATAACTGTTGATAGTGCAGACAATCTTTGGACTGCAGCTGCCTGTCGTGCACATGTGCACCTCCACGCTTGGAGCATGTCACACATCTGTGGGGGGTTCTCCTAAAATCTCCCCCAGAGACCTGGATTCAGAACCTTCAGTTTCAGAGAATGAGTCTGTTGTCTGTAAATGAACGAAAGTTTCACATCGTGTAAACGGGGCCTCATGGCTGCCCTGTCTGTCAATCAAGAGACAAATTTCATAGA
Organism: Garcialebias charrua; assembly: GCA_038048925.1. NCBI lineage: Eukaryota > Metazoa > Chordata > Actinopteri > Cyprinodontiformes > Rivulidae > Garcialebias > Garcialebias charrua. The sequence continues at coordinate 20,380 of JBBPBX010045013.1, forward strand.
TGGATGATTGGCTGTTTATTTTTTTATTGTCATGCCATCTACCAAGAAAACCTTTGAGATGGACTAGTAGATCAAGATCAACATTGGGCACCCCTGCTGTAAAGTCTTATGAATCTGTGTCTCCTTCGTGTCCTCTCAAACCCCAGCCGATCAGTGAAACAAGGTGAAGTGAGATCATCAGTTAAATGAAGATGTTACATGGTTTCTTGTTCCACTGTACCTTTATCCTCTCGATGCTCGCCTCTATTCTCAGCTGTTGCACTGTCCGCCGGGCGTGGTTGATGTTATTGGAGCTGTGAAGCTTTGAAGACATCCTGGGCAGCACAACACTGTAATAAAGAACAGAGAGCTGCTTGGGTACGCTGATGGCACACAGTGGGTTTCAAATATCACATAAAACTGTAATGAGGCACACGCAAAGTACAAAAACTATGTAAAATACTTTTGTTTCCCCCAAGATTCCAAACAGAATAAATGTCATACAGCTGTACGTCCTGCATGAGTCAAGCCAGAAAGTCAGAGTCAGAGATACTTTATTGTCATTCGCACCACATGTGGTACATGTGATGGAACGAAATTATGTACACAGGGTCCCGGTTACATCCAACAAAAGTATTAAAATGTGAAAGAAAAACAGTAATAACATCTAAGATATGAACTAAGAAAAACGTCAACTGGAAATACACTAAGCACTAATGTAATAGAAAAACATTACTTTGAACAGCAGCACGAACATGAGTCTGTGTGAGCAGATGAACACAATGAACACAGCAACATGAAACAGATCAGCAGCAACATGAAACAGATCAGCAGCAACATGAAACAGATCAGCAGCAACATGAAACAGATCAGCAGCAACATGAAACAGATCAGCAGCAACATGAAACAGATCAGCAGCAACATGAAACAGATCAGCAGCAACATGAAACAGATCAGCAGCAACATGAAACAGATCAGCAGCAACATGAAACAGATCAGCAGCAACATGAAACAGATCAGCAGCAACATGAAACAGATCAGCAGCAACATGAAACAGATCAGCAGCAACATGAAACAGATCAGCAGCAACATGAAACAGATCAGCAGCAACATGAAACAGATCAGCAGCAACATGAAACAGATCAGCAGCAACATGAAACAGATCAGCAGCAACATGAAACAGATCAGCAGCAACATGAAACAGATCAGCAGCAACATGAAACAGATCAGCAGCAACATGAAACAGATCAGCAGCAACATGAAACAGATCAGCAGCAACATGAAACAGATCAGCAGCAACATGAAACAGATCAGCAGCAACATGAAACAGATCAGCAGCAACATGAAACAGATCAGCAGCAACATGAAACAGATCAGCAGCAACATGAAACAGATCAGCAGCAACATGAAACAGATCAGCAGCAACATGAAACAGATCAGCAGCAACATGAAACAGATCAGCAGCAACATGAAACAGATCAGCAGCAACATGAAACAGATCAGCAGCAACATGAAACAGATCAGCAGCAACATGAAACAGATCAGCAGCAACATGAAACAGATCAGCAGCAACATGAAACAGATCAGCAGCAACATGAAACAGATCAGCAGCAACATGAAACAGATCAGCAGCAACATGAAACAGATCAGCAGCAACATGAAACAGATCAGCAGCAACATGAAACAGATCAGCAGCAACATGAAACAGATCAGCAGCAACATGAAACAGATCAGCAGCAACATGAAACAGATCAGCAGCAACATGAAACAGATCAGCAGCAACATGAAACAGATCAGCAGCAACATGAAACAGATCAGCAGCAACATGAAACAGATCAGCAGCAACATGAAACAGATCAGCAGCAACATGAAACAGATCAGCAGCAACATGAAACAGATCAGCAGCAACATGAAACAGATCAGCAGCAACATGAAACAGATCAGCAGCAACATGAAACAGATCAGCAGCAACATGAAACAGATCAGCAGCAACATGAAACAGATCAGCAGCAACATGAAACAGATCAGCAGCAACATGAAACAGATCAGCAGCAACATGAAACAGATCAGCAGCAACATGAAACAGATCAGCAGCAACATGAAACAGATCAGCAGCAACATGATGTGATTATTCTGGTTAGATATTCATGAGTCTAACAGCTTCAGGGTAGAAGCTGTTCCTCAGTCTAGTGGTTCTACACTTAATGCTCCTCAACCTCCTTCCTGAGGGGAGCAGGGCAAAAAGTGCTGTGCTGGGTGAGTGGGGTCCTTCATGATGCAGGTGGCTCTCTTCCTGCATCTGGAGGTGTAGATGTCTGTGATGGTGGGGAGACTGACTCCAACATCTTCTGTGCAGCCTTCACCACTCTCTGCAGAGCTTTTCTTTCTGCAGCTGTGCAGCCTCCATGCCACACGTTGATGCTGGAGCACAGGATGCTCTCCACTGCACACCTGTAGAAGGAGGTGAGGACTGAGCTTCTCAGACCAGCTCGTCTCAGCCGTCTGAGGAAGTAGAGTCTCTGATGACCTTTCTTGATCAGGCTGGTGGTGTTGTTGCTCCAGCTGAGGTTATCATTCAAGTGTACACCCAAGTACTTGTAGCTGGAGACCACTTCCACTGCAGATCCTCTTATGTTCAGTGGGGTGTGGGTGTGTTTGTTCCTTCTGAAGTCCACAATCATCTCCTTTGTCTTCTTCACATTGATGTGAAGGTTATTGTCTTTGCACCAGCTCTCCAGATGTTCCACCTCCTGCCTGTAGCTGGACTCATCATTGTTTGTGATGCATCCCACCACCGCTGTATCATCTACAAACTTTACAATATGACCACCTGGATGGGTAGCTGCACAATCATACGTGAGCAGAGTGAACAGGAGAGGGCCCAACACACATCCTTGAAACACACTTCCATCTCCAGAAAGAGACTTGTCAATCTGATAATGCACTTAAGGCCGGCGCAGAGCTCCGCGCTCCAGCGAGCGCGACGCCCCGTTGTGTGTGCGGCGCTCGCACGCGCCTTGCACAAGTCTTTGAACGGTTGCGCGAACGCGCCAAGCTCCAATTTTACGACCGCGTACGCGATGCGCGGTGTCTGACCAATCAGCGACCTCAGTTCAGTCCCCTCCGCGCGCATCTGCTCAAGGAGAACGTGAGCATTTTAGCAGAGCTCTGCCCGGTGAACAGGCGCGCACAGAATGCGCCGTGTGTGGCATCTAGGGAGGACGCTGAGCTCTGCATCGGGAAATATCACGCTTGCTTCAGACCTTGAGGCATGCTTGGTTGGGACGTTCTCTACTCTGAAGCTCTTAACAGGACTCAGACAGAAGCTGGTACGTCCTAAAGACAAAACCCCAAACACAGACTGAGCAGGATGGTGTAAGTTCAGGAATGTTCAGATCTCTGTAGTGGAAAAAACACCCCCCCTCCCCACAGACAAGACTCAGCTGACACTCTTTAGATGACCAGAATGTTAAGACTTTGTCTAGTCAGTTTTATTTATACAGCACATTTAAAAACAGCAGCTGTTACCAAAGTGCTTAACAATAAAAATCAATGGCAGTAATTTAATGAAAAAATACTGTAATACCAAAAATTTATTAAAAGCATCAAAAGAAAAAACAAAAACACAAAACAATAACATACTAAAACAAATCTCACTGTGTTAAAAGTCAGTGAAACAGGTGTGTTTTAACAGAGATTTAAAAACAGGAAGTGAAGGGGCCTGTCTGATGTTGGGACAGATGTTCCAGAGTTTAGGAGCCACGACTGAAGAAGCTTGATCTCTGAGCTTCAACCAAAAGCAGCTGATCTGATGATCTCAGCGCCCGACAAGGAACATGTGTTGAAGTAGGTCAGAGAGATATGAGCGTTCAAGGACATTTATGCACTTAAAGGTCAACAGGAGAATTTATAATCTATCCTGTTACATACAGGGAGCCAGTGAAGGGAGGACAACACTGGTGAA
>JBBPBX010045014.1:0-27196 GCA_038048925.1 Garcialebias charrua
AGCAGCTACTGCATTGACATCAATCAGCAGCAAACCAGTAGCAAATCACATCCATCAGAAACATGTTGCAACCATAGTGACACCAGTGCCTTGGTGTGCAGTCCATGTCCACGTGCATGAAAAACAAGTCCATGAGCTCTAAGAAAGCTCGAAGCAGCAGAAAAAGAAAAATAATTCCCTTACTTTGATTGAAGTGTAGGTAGACAGTCTGTATGATGTTTTTCTCAAGTTCAAACCTGGATCACATGGAACTGCTTAGCCATTGCTCAACCATGAATGATGGGAGCATTTGAGGCCAGGTGTGAGTTCAGGTGTTCTGTTGGGGAGGTCAGCTGCCTGAAGAACTTGCATCCACTTCTCTGCTGTTCCCTGGGACTGCCACCTTTCTTTCTCCTGAGGTGAGGTGGTGAGGTGGTCTATCAGGCTGTTTGCAGTCACACATTCCTCATACAGCTCATCCATAGACATGTTTAGCCTGCCAAAAGGTGTTAAAGTTCATTAGTGACACATAGCCTAGGTTATGTAGTGATAAATAAATGGAAAAGCGTGTATTGTTTATATTTATAAATTTAGCATTGTATGTAAACTACATTTTGAAATGTATTTATTAATTACCTATATGAACTGTGATTTTTTTAAAAGATGGACAAGGTTGTATGTTTGCATAGTGTAAAGTAAATTCACAATTATGTATTTATTTGTACGTGTCAATTGTACACTTTTGTTTATAACTATCAATAATTAAACATGGTTCACCACTACACTGGAAATTATTGAATAATTTGAACTTCTGTTTGAATTTAATGCTATGAACTTTTTCCTTTTTGTTACATTTACTATGAATTTCTCACAGGGCAGATTAGAGCCAACATGGAGGACTCACCAACATATATTATTATTATTATTATACATATAATATTGTCCAGTATGTGATGCTGCAGTCATGTTACTGAGCTCCCACTGATGGGCTAACCTGGTTCCACCACAGCAGCAGGATCCTCAGACAGAACAGCTGGTGGGATGTCCTGGTATCTGCAGCCCTCTCTCCATTTGTTTCTTCATGGACATGGAGCTGTGTCATTATGTTGTGCCTCTTCCTCAGCAAAAAGTTCCTCCAGTGGAGACTTTCTGGACAGACTGCAGGAAGTTCCTAAACAAACAACAGGTTTATCAGTATTATCAGTAAAAAGAGATTATTACATCATTTTTAAGACTGAGAAAGTGTACAATTATTAGCTCTGTTGTTATTGCCTAACTAACCTATTCAATAATTCTTCAAACTGTGACATTCACTCATAATGGAATGAAAGAGAACATAAACAGAAATTATATAATACTGAAAACTAGAGACATTAAGACATTTTAAAAGACACAGAGAACTTTAAATGGATTAAGAATGTTAATAAGTGTTGGATTTGAGTGCAATGTAAGTGCAATCCATGGCAGGAGTTGAATCCACATCTGAAAAGGGATGCAAGCTTTTCACAACATTCTGTAACTGTTTTGTGGCATTATTCATTTAGTCACACTGACGTATTTACCTTGGACAGTCACTGGTGAACACTGTGAAGCCATTTCAGGTCGTTTGTCTAAGAAAAAAAAATGAGCTAACGTTAGCATCGTGTTTGTATTGAGCTGACTTACCGCTTTAAGCAGAGTATAACTTGTTAGCTGCCTTAATGTTGGTATGAGATGTAGTTTATAGTTTATTTACCAACCTGATGGAGCCGAAGAGGTAGCGAATTAGCGAAAAGTTCGGCGGAGCGTTTTGCAGACGGACCACTCTGTACTTCCGGTCGGATACGAAGCGAAAATAATCCGGTGGAGCGCGTCAAAGACGGGACACTATTTTACTTCTCCACCCTCCTTTGCATGATAGAAAATTATTGCAAGTGCTGCACTGACCTGACTGGTCATTTTTTATTAATTAGTACGCTTTCGATCCCGGAGGCACACTTCCGGTGGATTCTTCTTCGTTGGTTTTCGGCGGCTACTTCCGGTCGGCTAACTAGCATCGAAAATAGGAATCGCAAATTAATATTTTGAACGATTCCGGGAAAACCGGACAGTTAGTCCCGGTTCCGAACGATTCTCGATGCCCAACCCTATTTAAAATCTATGGATATTTTATTTTCTTTCTTCCCCAAAACTGCAGTGGGCCCCATGGTGGGCGTGGGTCCCTGGGCCCAGGCCCAGTTGGCCCTGCTGATAATCCGGGCCTGTTCTTTGTGTTTAGAGAAAAGTTGTTCCGTCAATGGATATTGCTAACAGCTAAGGTGTTTAAATATTAAAATATATTTTATTATTTTTTTTATTTTTATAGTTAAATACAGGTCTCAGAAAAGAGGACAAGGTATTGAATTTAAAGCACTAATTACAAAATTAATATGTTTTAGAGAAGTAAAAACTATTTGTGAATTAATTTTGTAATTTGACAGAATTCATAATGCTAAATAGAGCATGTTGAAAGAATGATCGTTTGGTTTAAATGTATATTATAGTCATTGTGTAATGTAATGAAGTTAATGGTTCTCTACTAAAGAATGTGTTACCTGAAATATGTGATCTATGAAGCGTGTTTAGAGCACACAAGAAGAAGAATAAATCTTCTGGTTGAATGTGAAAAAAGGCTCAACGTGTGTGTCTCGTCTTTCTCATACCACAGCATCACACGTTGAGAGATCATCTTACACCTTACCCTCCACCATCCAAGGTTGCAGGGTAACAAATTTGGGGGCTCGTCCGGGATAGCGCCTCCTGCTGGCTTGGTGCTATCCAACAAAGAACCGTGGGATCCTGACTTCCTGTTCTATGAGCTGATGACCTAAAGCAAGACTTCAGGTATCCAGAGATGACGACGCTACATGAGCTTCAGTGGGAGATCCAGCAGCTGCTTCACCAACTGATTAAGGATGCTAGAAGAGACCTGCTTCACCAGCTAGCAGTATCATGCCAAAATGAGGTGGGAGAAGACATGCCAGGGGAGGAGTCGTCCGAGGTGGAACTCTTTGACTTCATTGTTGACTTTTTAAGAAGTAAACAATTAAGGAGTCTGGAGGACCAAGGGATGTCGCACCTGCTGATGTTTCGTGACCTCATAAATGAACTGCAGTCAGCCCAAGAAGCAAAGAACCCACATCATTCAGTGGATGAAGAGGAAGCTACAAGACTGAGCAGATTGTAGCAGCTTCAGCGAGGAGTAAGATAGTGTCAACACCAGTTGTTGCTCATCAGTGTAGTGGGCATGACCATGTCCACTTTAAGACACCTGTGTACTTTTGAACTGTTCCAGAGATGACCTTTACTGACCTCTCAGTAAAGCAAGACATTTACCACAAAATCATTCCATTAGCTGTAATCTGAGAACATAGTCACCAGAAGAGACTATTTCTATCTTTGATTTTAGGCTGATGTGATCAAAAGAATAACTTTTGTCATTTTCATGATGTGTGCTTTTAAGCTGTGTTATTCTGTAAGAGTTAAACGGTGTTCACTGCTGTGTTAAAGTTGAAGTCTCGGGTCAGAGAGACCAGACGGTTTTGTTTAGAAAGTCAGAAGACAGTAATCCGTTGTTTCTCATGAAAAGGGCTCCAGCCTGCTCTGTCTTTTCCTAAACAATTTCCCTCTGCTCGGGCTGTAACCTTGGGTCGTGATAACGGCAAGTGAATTGCTCGACTGGTCCACGGACCAAAGAAAAAGAGACAAGTTACTCTCATCTCAGATCCTTCTTTAAGTTCTAAGCTGTGGCTGGAACGGAAGAGTCTGCAAGAGTCTGCAAGAGTTTGGAAGGAACCAGCAGGTTCCTGTGAGTTTCTGGGAGCTTCAAAGACATGAAGACGTCCCAAAGAGCTGAATGAATGCCTGTCACCCGCCAAGGACAGTCATTCAGCTAAGGATTGTATAACATGCTGTTATGAATCCACTTCGAACGAGCGTAAGCTCAAAACTTTGTTTATTCCTTCCTGGAATAAGCTTATCTTGAAGTCAGAGGCCAGGAGCTGACATATTTTCTGATGACCAAGCGGAACCCAGGAGACGTTGAAAACGTAAACGAATGACCAGTTCAGACGAACTGGGCCTGAAGGACTGTGCATCTTACAGGCTGGTGTCATCTCTTTATCAGACTCGTCGTCGAAAGGTAAAGAGCTGTTTACAAACGTACCTGGATTTTAGCAGAAATCTGATGAGAAGTGTCACTTTGGTAACATGCTCAAGACAATTTCCTTTAACCCATCTCTCCATCTTCCTCCTATCTTTTTCCCTCAATTCTAAGCTGGAAACTATTTTAAGCTAAAGAGCCCTCAGACTAAATATGTTTAACATCCAGTATTGAAGTCTGTTGTGTTAAATTTAAGTGTGCTGACGTATTAAATTGAAAGAAAGTGAAATCATGTCAATCAAGTGTAATGGTGTTAATTTAGTGATTTATTTTAAATAAATGGTAGTGTCGCCTGGCATACCAACTAAGTTAACGTGTCCATTGTCACTCTATAGCTCTGTTTTATTTATCCATCATAAAGATCACAGAAATATTGGGTAAACTGAAAAAGAAAAGAATCCGTGAAATTACTATTCAATCTTTATAGACTCTTAAACAACCCAACGCTTCAAATTAACTTCCCAAAACTCTGAAACATGGCAATCACATTTAAAACAGGCACAACTAAGCTACGCTCAGTAACCAGCACGTCAACTGTAACACGACACGGACTCCCTCGGAGCCGCGTTTAGGTCGGTTCCGTCCACTTTAAAGGAGCAGAACTCGGGTTTCAGAACCACTATCCGACACCGTTCTAACGGTTATATGCTTCTTTGACCTGCTCTAACATGTAAAATACCAGCACAGCGATCTTTTAGATGTTAATTATAGCTTTCAGGCTTTTGACACGGCGGTCAAACAAAGCTTCGTACAGGAGTCTGTGTGAACTGGACCGGAACCAGAACCCCCACAGACCACGGGCTGACAAAACCTCACCTGAATGCTTCCAACAGCGTGTAACAGAGTTGAAACGAATAACAATCCCTCAGCCTCAAATGATAAAACATGCAGAATCTGCCTGCCTTGAACACTTCCAGCCAAAATTATTATCCTCAGAGTTTAAAACTTGGATCCTCTTATGCAAACATGACGTTACAGTTCATGAGAGATCACAGATTTATCAATAAACTTTTAGAAAACACGTACGAGGGCCACCAGATCAAGGACAAGCCCCTCCTGTCCCTCGAACGGAACAGTCAGAGACCGGCAAAAAATCACAGAAGTTCCAGAAAAAAGGCAACATACCTCTAAGCTCTGAGGAGATAGTGGACATAAAACTTGAATGATACAGAGGATGACCGAACTGGTACAATGCGTGACATTGTCTTTGATAACTCAGCGCACACAAATAACCAGTTGCTCAAAGCAAAGATTGAATTGATAAGGCAGAACAGCAAACGACAAAGAGAAAAACTTCTCAAAAAAGGCCTTGAGTTACAACATCAGTTTAGACAATCAGTGATGAAACAGTGCGCTGTAACTGCTGTTGAGGCTCACATGCAAAACAAAACACCCTCTGAGGTGTGCCCAGGTCAAAAGGTCGTATCACAGTCGCTAAAAATAGGAGAGGTTCTCTCTCCTATAGAAAGCGAGAAGATACACCGTCGTGTCAAAGGCCCTCTGACCTCGGAAGGGGTAGAGGACATACGTCGATTGTTAAAAGAGTTGGATAATACTAGCAAGAATGAACAAGATTTTCAAACTGACATACAACGAAATGTTGGTACCAGCTGGAACAGTGACTCAAAATGGTTTAAAGGGAGCCCCGCCCCTAAAGCACCTCAGATTGAAAAGTCTGAGACAAGCAACGAACCACAAAAGGTAGGTGTTCACTCTCTAAGAGACCCACAACGGTTCAGATCGAACCAGGTGGGTGAAAACCAAGGTCCATCGGTGGGTGGACTTCAAAAGAAATTGAAGGATGAGGACCTATACTCATGTAACTATGCGTGGTCCCAACAGAAACCCCTGAGCCTTGGAACTGCACCTCCCGCGCCTCGAACAGAACAGTTCGAGACAGGCAAAGAGTCACGAATGTCCCGGAATAATGGCCCAACACCTCTATGCTCGGAAGAGACAGAGGAAGTAAGTAGTTTGTCAGTAGATTTGAATGTTACTGTGCTTGACCAACCTGATACAATGAGTGGCGTTATCATTGATAATGACACTATCAACATTGACCAACCTGGAGCGATGTGTAGCACTGTCTTTCACAAAGACTCAGAGCACACAAATAACTCAGCGCACACTACTACCAACATTGCCATGGATGTTGACAGCAAACCAATTGCTGACACACAACAACATCCTGAAGGTCATGATGCTGACAGCCAACAAGATGCTGACAGTAAACAAGATTACACAGACAGAGTCACACGTGAACAGAAACGTGGGCCAAGACCTGTGAGGTTTCTGTGTAACTTTATACAAAGGGGGGTGGCTAAGAAAGCTTACCTGCCTATCACACTGGAAGGTGTCCTTGAGCGTGAAGCCCTCCTGGATGGCAGTTCTGATATAACCATTATGTCGGCCAAGCTGTTCAAGGAGCTGAGGACCGCCGCTAACGGTGTTGACAGGCAAATACCCTTTGAGAAATGTGCTATTGAGCTACAGGGTCTCGCAGAGACGAGAACAACCCTAACAGCTATGGCTATGGTTCACATGCAGATTGGCGAAATGACACTACGCCACCCGGTGTACGTGTCTAAACTTGACTCATTCCCATTTTTGGTTGGCCAAGATTTTATAAACCGCTTCAACGCGATTATAGATTATGGTCAACGGAAAATGTGGAGCACAGTGAGAAAACCCCTGCCAATAAAAGTGCCTCCTAGTTGTGATACAGACTGCCTAACCGCAGGTACCGCAGAGGACACAAGGGACTGCTCATCCGAGGACGAGAGCCCGGTAAGTGAACCTTCAACTACAGGTGAGACAGAAGAGACCCAAAAGTTGGACCAAACTCTGGCCCAACAAGAGAACCTCCTCTGTGAGCTGACACATTCAGCACTCACTGAACACTACCTACCACAGGTAGTGAAAGGTGTTGAGATCCAAGGATCCCACACCGATGACGCTGTACTGTCCTCTGAGACAGGTAATTCGGCAATCAACCAAGCTTTCGATGAAACCTTGGTTCAAGGGCATCTGAGTCCAGAAAATGACAGTCATCCAAACGCTGACAGTCACTTGGACATCATTGTTGCAGATTACGAGGACCCCTCATCAGACATGAAGGGGGCAAACTCACATTACCTACCACAGGTAGAGAAAGGTGTGGAGATCCAAGGACCCCACACCGAGGTTGCTGTACTGTCCCCTGGGACAGGTAAATCGGCTATCAGCCAAGCTTTCGATGAAACCTTGGTTCAGGGACATTTGTGTCTAGAACTAGTCAGAAATGACATAGTTTTTACAGACTCAAAGAGCCCCTCTTCAGTCAAGAAGTGGGAAGACACACACAACGACAGTGACCCGTCGCAGTCTGTACAATCAGACACACCTGCGACTGCGCCGACGGTTGTGACACACCTGAATTACACGGAAAGAGGTAAACGTAAGAAGATACGTTGGCCAAAACCTAAACGATTCCTGTGTACCGTCTTCTCTCAGCTGCGCGAACAGCTTAAACTAAACGGTGGCATCCTAACTTGTGCCCATGGACGGACGTCCTCACCTGTGTTCGTGGTCCCCCATGACCAAAGGGGGGTGATGTTAGGCCATGCCAAAGACAAAGATTTGAATGTACACCTCAGAAACACTTTTGCTTTCGCCCAGAAAAACCTGGAAAAATCCGCTGAAGGACGCAAGGCGTACTACGACCAGAAGGCCTCTCATAATGAACTCCAAGTGGGAGACAGAGTCTGGTACTATACGTTCGCCCCAGCAACCGGGAAAGGAGGGTCCGAGACCGGAACTCTCGCCCGCAAACTAATGCCCAGGTGGACTGGACCTCATCTGATAACAGACAAAGTGTCCTCAGTCGTCTACGAAATCAAAATCAGCAAAGGCCGCAAAGAGCCAATTGCTAAATGGGTACATCGAAATCAGATCAAACCTTACAAGGCGTTCAATGACTCCACAAAAGACAAAGATCTCACAAACTCACCGACTTCATGGGATAATAAGGTCGTCCAAACACAAGTTAGTAAATAAACTAATCAGGTTTAAACTACCATATTTTCCACCCTATAAGTCGCATTGTCCAATTTGAACTTAGAAACGCTAAGCCTAAAACCCACAACAAAAAACTAACCTTAACAACCGTTTAAATCCACGAGATTTAATTTGACCTCGGTCATAAAGTTGAGACCTGTTTTCTTGTGTGTTGCACTTTGGAATCTGACGACAAGAGTGTGTCGAAGCAGTGAAACGTTGTTTCCTTGTTGTTTAGTCATTACTGTTGTCATTAGTTGAGATATTGTTTGGTTCTGAACACTCCCAGCCAAAAAGGTTTTGTATTAACATTGGTTAATGAATGATATGGATTTAACTATGCCAACATGCAGTTCGTTTTGTTAAATCTCAATCGTCGAAGAGTCAATGTAGTTTAAAGCTACTCAAGGTACCATAAACTACACTGGTCTCACAATTTCTAAATTGAACCGATTCGATCGTTTCTATTCTAGATTACCTATTCATTTTGATGAGTCTCGCCATAGACTTCAAAATTTACTAGGAATACCAAATCTTGCGTCGTTCGTCTAAAAGACAACAGACATTTAGATCAAACTATATTTCATTTTTATTTTAGTTTAACCTAAACTAAGTAATGAATGGAGGAATAGTTTGGAATTAGAGGCCTTCGTTACAGAAGCCCTCCAAAATTTTATAGGTACAGATCCCTATATCTAATTTTACAGAATTGATCCACCCCTTAATTGGTAATTGTAGCTGATCTAAACCATGATAGCTTACATACCAGGTGCATATAGGTAGGGCCTAATGTAAAATCCCAATCATAAGCCCACCTAAAAAACCACATAATTGCATGACACATAGAACCAGAGTGGCACTGACTGGAAACCAACCAGCCAACAACCTTCGATGTGGGGACCTGCAGCTCCAACGCTTGGTCTTCAACCTCCATCCAAGGGTCGCCTCCTCTGCGTCAATCGAGGGATCCCCTCTACATGCTGATTATGAAAACAATTGTTGCTGATCAATCAACAAAACTAATCGTTGTGGAATTACTGCTGTGGAATTACCGCTGTGGATTATAAGACTTTGTTTTCCAAAGGATCACAGACTTTGTTTTCCAAGAGTTAACAGACTCAGTTTTCCAAGGGATTTAAAGCTTTTCGCAATGGGATTACCTCCGAACAGTATGGATGTTCCAAAAAACTTTATGGGATTATAATTTTTGATTTTTCTTTTCCACTTGCTGGATTACTTCAAGATCAGAGACAGTTCAAGGTTTCCTTTCGTGTTGGACCTCATCCCCAAGGACTGGCGATGACTTCCAAAAGGGGGGAGATGTAGTGGGCATGACCATGTCCACTTTAAGACACCTGTGTACTTTTGAACTGTTCCAGAGATGACCTTTACTGACCTCTCAGTAAAGCAAGACATTTACCACAAAATCATTCCATTAGCTGTAATCTGAGAACATAGTCACCAGAAGAGACTATTTCTATCTTTGATTTTAGGCTGATGTGATCAAAAGAATAACTTTTTTTTTCTTTCACATATTTTTATTGATATTTTGCATATAGAACAAAGGTATTTACAAATTCGAGGGTATAAAAGTGTTGAAGATAACCAAACTATTCACACCTTTGACTCTAACATGCCTTTTTTTTCCCCCAGGAACACCAAACACATACAGAACACCTCCAATAGTGAAACACAGTAAAGTGAAAGTAGTAGTAAATAAAATATAAAACAATAAATTGAAATAAATTGAAATAACTTTTAAGTACAAAAAATAAATTTAAATAAATTAAAAAAAAAATAAAAAAGAAACCTAGGTGTGCAGGGGAATTTGTATTTCTACATTAAAGCAACAAATTCCATAAATGGCTGCCAGATAGAGTAGAATTTGTTCAAATTTCCAGATTTAGTATATCTAATTTTCTCCACTTTCAAAAAGGACATGACCTCATTTATCCACATTGTGCTGGATGGAGTTTTAGTTGATTTCCAATTACAAAGAAGGTGACGCCTAGCGATCAAAGAAGTAAAAGCTATCACCTTCAACTCTCTTGTGGAGTATTGACTATATTGCTCCGGGAGACCGAATATGACAGTATAAGCCGAGATGTCAATAGTTTTCGAAAGTACAATCGATATGGTATGAAAATAAATTTGCCAGAAGTTCACAAGGGCTGAGCACGAAAAAAACATATGTGTAAGATTGCAGGGCGAGCCTCCACAGCGGTCACAAACATCTATTACATTAGGGTAGATCCGTGCCAGTCTAGATTTTGAGTAATGACATCTGAATATTACTTTGAACTGTATCAGACTCAGGCGGGCACATATAGAGGTATTATGAATAGCCATCAGAGCTTTCTCCCACCAGTGATCATCAAAAACTAGCCCCAATTCCTGCTCCCAAGCTCTCTTAGTGCTTGTGGTTAAAAACACATCATATGATTGAATAGAATTATAAATCTTTGAAATTAAGGACCCTTGCAATGGGTTAAGTTGTATAAATTCGCTCCACGGCTGTTCAGGAGGCAGATGAGGAAAATTAGGAAATAAGGATTTTGCACAAGCTCTTATCTGAAAATATCTAAACAAATGAGAGGGTGGGAGATGAAATTTAGAAGCTAAATCAGTGAAAGAGCAAAACAACCCTTCTCTAAATAAATCTTTGAAACATTTTAGTCCTTTATTCTGCCATAAGGAGAATGTTGGATCAGTAAGAGCAGGTTTAAACAATGGGTTTTTTAAAATTGGGGTCAAGACTATGGGGTCTGTAAATTTAAACTGTTTCCTAAACTGAAACCATATCCGGAATGTATCTACAACTATGGGGTTGGTAGTTTGGCCTGAGGGATTCACAGAAGTTGGACCTGTAAGCAAAGCTGAAAGTGAAGCTGAGGGACATGAATATATTTCTAATTCACACCAGGTTATATCAACGGGATTAGACCAGAAAGCAATTTTGTTAATATTAGCTGCCCAGTAATAAAATCGAAAATTTGGTAAGCAAAGACCACCATGAAACTTACAGTTCTGAAGTGTTTTTTGTCTTACTCTGGGTGTTTTGCCGTTCCACAAAAAATTACCAATAGCTGAATCTAAAGAATTAAAAAAACTTTTTGGTAAAAATACAGGTAGACATATAAAAAGAAACAAAAATTTTGGCAGGATGTTCATTTTAACAGTACTTATTCTCCCTATCAAAGAGAGTGGGAGGGATTCCCATTTTTGAAAGTCTTTTTTGATGTCCACCAAAAGTGAAAGAAAATTTTTAGAGTACAGAGACTTAAAAGATCTGGTTATGTTGACCCCAAGATATCGAAAACCTGAAGGGCATAGCTTAAAAGGGACATCCGATTGGGAGAGTTGTAAGGCCAAGTGGTTAACAGGATAGCATTCACTCTTGATGACATTAACTTTATACCCTGAGAAATGGGCGAATCTGTGAAAAAATTTCACAATTGCGGGACAAGTTCTTATTGGATCAGTAACATATAGAAGCAAATCGTCTGCATATAATGACAATCTTATTTCTGTATGGCTCCTGATGATTCCATTAACACTTGGAGAGGATCTCAAAAAAATACTCAAAGGCTCTATTGCAAGTGCAAACAAAAGGGGCGATAGGGGGCAACCTTGTCTGCATCCTCTATTTAAAAGAAAATATCCGGATCTGTTATTATTGGTAATAATACTGGCACAGGGCAAAGTGTAAAGAAGGCGTATCCACGATATAAAGTTTTTACCAAATCCAAATTTTTCCAAAACGACAAACAAATAACTCCATTCAACCCGATCGAATGCCTTCTCAGCGTCAATTGTTATGACAACCTCAGGCGCTAGTGAAGTCCCCCTCGAATAAATAACATTCAACAATGTACGAACATTGTAATAAAGTTGACGTCCCTTTATGAAGCCAGTTTGCTCCCTGGAGATAATTGTTGGGAGAACTCTTTCAAGTCTTTGAGCCAGGGCCTTTGCAAGAATCTTTGTGTCAACATTCATTAAAGATATTGGCCGGTAGGAGGTACAGAGATCAGGATCCTTGTCTTTCTTTAAGAGAACGCTGATAGAAGCTTGCCTTAGTGAAGGGGGAAGTGAACCGAGTAACAGAGACTCAACATAGACAGAATAAAGCAATGGAATAAGTTTAGCTTGAAATACTTTAAAAAACTCAGATGGGAATCCATCAGGTCCCGGAGCTTTATTATTTTGCATATTTTGTAAAGAGGTATTTAACTCCTGGATAGTCAGACCAGATTCTAGATGATCAATCAATTCTGGGTGTAAAGAAGGAAACTGAAGCTCATCCAGGAACTTATGCATATCAGTCAGATCTGTTGGAAGTTCAGATTTATACAGGGACTCATAAAATGATGAAAAAACCAAATTAATAGTTTGCATGTCCTCCTGCTGGACCCCCGAGCCGTCTGTAATACGACATATTGAACGTGAAGCTGCTTGGCGGCGCAATTGATGAGCTAATAATCTGCTTGGCTTGTCTCCATGTTCATAATACCTAGCACGAGAATGAAGCATAAGGCGCTCCGCCTCATTAGTTGTAATAAGATCCAGCTCAGTTTGTAGGACCAAACGACGCTTTGAAAGATTATCAGATGGAGTAGCTGCAAGCTGTTGATCAACCAATTCCAACTCAGATACAAGCTTCTGAATCTTTGACATCTTCAATTTCCTCACATGCGCAGAATATGAAATTATCTGACCACGTAAATATGCCTTCAAAGAATCCCACAGGAGCGCCCTAGAAATTGGTTCAGAATCAGAATCATTAAGTGCAATAAAATCCTCTATTGCGTCCGTAATAAATTTGTGAAATTTATCATCTAATAATAATGAGGTGTTAAATCGCCATTGAGAGGGATATCGAGGCCCAGGTGCAATCTGAAGATCAAAAGAGACAGGAGCATGATCCGAAATAATGATTGGGTGATATGTAGCATTTGATACTTTAGGCATAAGTTTAGCATCTATAAAAAAATAATCTATACGTGAAAAAGTCTGATGAACAGGTGAATAAAAAGAATATTGCTTATTGTTCGGATTATGAGATCTCCAGGGGTCAACACAACCATTATTTAACATGAAACTATTTAGGGTTCTAGCCATTGATGATTGGGTTAGAACAGGTTTAGAACGGTCTAACAGAGGATCTATAGTACAGTTCATATCCCCACCAAAAATCAAAACAGAGTCATTCAAAGATGGCAAAATTTCAAACAGCTTATTCATAAAACCAGGATTGTCAAAATTGGGAGCATATACATTAACTAGCAAGGTGGATACATGGAATAAAGTACCTAATACTATCAGATATCTGCCATCTTTGTCTGAAATGACTTTAGACATTTTGAATGGTACAGATTTACCTATTAAAATAGCAACCCCTCTAGACTTTGAATTAAAACTGGAGTGGAGTACCTCTGCAACCCATGAACATTTAAGTCTAGACTGGTCTTTAATTCTCATATGGGTCTCCTGTAGAAAAACAATGTCAGGTTTCAAACGTTTTAAATGAGATAACACCTTACTTCGTTTGACAGCGCACCCTAAACCTCTAATATTCCAGCTAATAAATCTTACATTTGAGTTATTTGCATTAGCCATGTAAAATATGCGTTAATATTGATGAAACATTCAGCCTCCGCCCCCACGTACCAGGTAAAGAATAAAAAAATAAAATAAAAAAATAGAAACACACACACACACAACACACCACATCCCTCCCCCAGATAGCACTTACCATTATCCCATCCCCAAACGACGGAATACCAGTGCAAACTCCAATAGGAGTCATAAGCCTAAAGACTAAACTTAAGGTTTTGAACCCAACCATCAACCTCAATTCACCCCAACTCAGTTGGAGCTCCTGCAAACAAATATAAACGATCGTGTATTTAATAACAGAATAAGTATATTACATGTCACCAAATCCTCTTGTGTCTCCAGTTGGTCTAAAGTTTAGACCAACCTAAAAAGCCTAAATAAAAATTTTCCTAAACTGAACAATATGAACAGCGTCACTCACTTCATATTAAACTAAACAAGATCAAAAATATTTCAAATAAGCAATACAGCCACCACTGTCAAAAGTCATTTTAAAATAAAGAAAAATCTGATTGAAACTTTTACTTACAGTCAAGCCATAGTTTTAATTTTAAGGTGGTGCTGGCAGTTTTATTTTGTCTTCAGTGTTTTCACGAAGGCAGCCGCCTCCACAGGTGAAGTAAACTCTCTCGTGACACCTCCTTTAGTAATGCAAAGTCGAGCTGGATGCAGCAGCCCAAACCGTATGTCCGGAACCTCTCTGAGCTGATGTCTGACGTCATTGAAAGCTGCACGGGCTTTTGCAATCCGAGCAGTAAAATCAGGGAAGATGGAGATTGTGGCGTCTCCCACTTTTACCCGCTGCTGGACTCTGGCCCGCTGTAGAATGTCGGCGCAGTCTGTATAATAATGTAAACGAGCTATTATAGGGCGGGGCCGCTCACCCGGCTTCGGTCTGGACTGTAGAGATCGGTGCGCCCGGTCCACCACCGGTTCCTTATCCAGGCCGAGCGCATCCTTAAGCAGGGTGGAAATCATATTAGCGCTGATGGGGTTACGCTCCTCCGGAAATCCAATAATTCTAATATTATTCCGCCGAGATCTTGACTCTAATTCCTCACATTTATTATCAAGAGCGAGGACCTGCACCGAAAGCTTGTCCAAATTACTCTTGAGTGAAATCACATCATCAGTGCATGAAGACAGCGGTCCCTCCATGCCTGCAACAGTCACCTTTAATGTATCCACCTCCGACTTAATAGCCACAATGCTGTCATTCAGCTCCGACTTCACGCTGTGCAGCTCCGACTTAATCTGGGACAGATTATTATTCAGCGCCGTCTCCAACTCCGTCTTAAAAATGCTCACCATCTCTTCACGGAGTGCACCGAGAAGTTCAGCTTTAAACTCCGACACGTTCCAAGAAGTTTCTTCTGGCTGTCGCCTGGCAGCCGCGCCCCTCGGTGAAGTCTCCACAAGCTGCGGCGGTGATGACAGCGTGGGAGCAGACCTCCCCGCTGCGGCCGTCAAATTGATCGTGTTTTTAGATTTTGGAGGCATCTTGATTTATAAAAGAGCTCTTGTAAAGTTTAGAGGACAGGCAACATGAAATGCCCAAATGCACCTTTTCTTAAAAGAACAATTTGCAGGATTGCAGGAGCTCCCTCCGACACGTCTTACTCCATCAGGTGCAAAACCAGAAGTCAAATAGATGAAGGGAAAGAATAGAAAGAATAACTTTTGTCATTTTCATGATGTGTGCTTTTAAGCTGTGTTATTCTGTAAGAGTTAAACGGTGTTCACTGCTGTGTTAAAGTTGAAGTCTCGGGTCAGAGAGACCAGACGGTTTTGTTTAGAAAGTCAGAAGACAGTAATCCGTTGTTTCTCATGAAAAGGGCTCCAGCCTGCTCTGTCTTTTCCTAAACAATTTCCCTCTGCTCGGGCTGTAACCTTGGGTCGTGATAACGGCAAGTGAATTGCTCGACTGGTCCACGGACCAATGAAAAAGAGACAAGTTACTCTCATCTCAGATCCTTCAAGTTCTAAGCTGTGGCTGGAACGGAAGAGTCTGAAGAGTCTGCAAGAGTTTGGAAGGAACCAGCAGGTTCCTGTGAGTTTCTGGGAGCTTCAAAGACATGAAGACGTCCCAAAGAGCTGAATGAATGCCTGTCACCCGCCAAGGACAGTCATTCAGCTAAGGATTGTATAACATGCTGTTATGAATCCACTTCGAACGAGCGTAAGCTCAAAACTTTGTTTATTCCCTCCTGGAATAAGCTTATCTTGAAGTCAGAGGCCAGGAGCTGACATATTTTCTGATGACCAAGCGGAACCCAGGAGACGTTGAAAAACGTAAACGAATGACCAGTTCAGACGAACTGGGCCTGAAGGACTGTGCATCTTACAGGCTGGTGTCATCTCTTTATCAGACTCGTCGTCGAAAGGTAAAGAGCTGTTTACAAACGTACCTGGATTTTAGCAGAAATCTGATGAGAAGTGTCACTTTGGTAACATGCTCAAGACAATTTCCTTTAACCCATCTCTCCATCTTCCTCCTATCTTTTCCCTCAATTCTAAGCTGGAAACTATTTTAAGCTAAAGAGCCCTCAGACTAAATATGTTTAACATCCAATATTGAAGTCTGTTGTGTTAAATTTAAGTGTGCTGACGTATTAAATTGAAAGAAAGTGAAATCATGTCAATCAAGTGTAATGGTGTTAATTTAGTTGATTTATTTTAAATAAATGGTAGTGTCGCCTGGCATACCAACTAAGTTAACGTGTCCATTGTCACTCTATAGCTCTGTTTATTTATCCATCATAAAGATCACAGAAATATTGGGTAAACTGAAAAAGAAAAGAATCCGTGAAATTACTATTCAATCTGAATAAGTAAATTAATTAAGGTAAAGAGGTCAGTATTAATATTGACCTCACCATAATCCTTTAGTTACATCTGGGTGGCACTATATGTGTTTAAAGACACAATATATGGTCTCCCTCATGTTTCCTTCATCAGGTAACTGGGTTAGTAAAACTGACGGATGTTGTTGCATTACTCCCACGAAGAGAATTTCAGATTCATGCTGGTCAGATCTCAGACTCTGACTCAGACGTGAGTTTTAACTGCTTGTGTAAGCAAATTGATGAAGGACTGAGTGAAGGTTTCACTGAGACTGAGATCATTAGAACAGTTCTCAGAATAATTAAACCAGGTACATTCAAAGACATGCTTATGACAAAAGATAGTCTAACTGTAACTGAACTGAAGCGTTTTCTCAGAGCACATCTTAAAGATAAGAGCAGTAATGAATTATTCCAAGAACTGAGCAATGCAAGACAACATGATAAAGAAGGTCCACAACAGTTTATGTATAGAATGATGGGGTTAAAACAGCGTGTACTTTTTGCTTCTAAAGTAAGTACAGGTTTACAATATGAAAAAAAATTAGTTCAGGGAGTGTTCCTGCATTCACTTTACCAGGGGATACATGAAAAATATTCATACATCCGACAAGATCTTAAACCCCACATTTCAGATGAGAACGTTACTGATGATTTTATCCTAGAAGTGATAACAAAGTCAGTAGGTGAAGACACAGAGAGACAAAATAGATTGGGTCAGACTGTTAAACCCAAAACAGTCAATGTCAGTACAGTGCAGATGGATAAGAAAAGTCAGAATGTAGTTCAGATGCAGGCAGAAGTCCAAGCTAACCGTACTGCCATACAGGAGCTAACAGCACAGGTTTCATCACTGACCAAGAGTTTGGAGAAAGCTTTAACACCTATGCTTAGTCCAGGGACTGAAAACATTCTCACACCTTCTCCCCACCAAAAACAGTCAGTAAAGTCAGAAGCTAAACGAAGATGTCAGCAATGTGTCTCCCAAAGAAACGAGAACTGCAGTCACTGTTTCAAGTGCGGGAAAGAGGGACACAGAGCGGTTGGCTGTCTGATGAAGAACAACCAGTCGGGAAACGAGGTGAGGTCGCTGGGGTGGGACCACCAGTGATCAGAGAGAATGCAGAGTCCCACACCACTGCAATGCCGCATCTTCAAGTGGGCACACCATCTTCCACCAGGCCCATCAAACAAAACAACTTTACTGAGAAGAAACATGTTGCACAGCTGATTGGTGGTAGATGCACGGTGACATGCCAACTAAATGGTGTCAAATTGCAGATGCTACTGGACAGTGGGGCACAAGTGAGCATAGTGGAGAAGTCATGGGTGCAGAAAGCTCTACCAAATGTAACGATCCAACCACTTGAGAGTCTACTACCAGAACACCCTCTCAAAGTCACAGCAGCTAATGGAACAGAGGTGCCATTTGATGGGTGGATAGAAGTCCTGCTCGAGATCAAAAGCATCAAATATGGTTCAGTTGCCCTCTATGTTCCGTTGCTTGTAAGTCAAGAGAGTGTGAGCAGCCCTTTGCTAGGCTTTAATGTGATACAAGAAATCATAATGGGAAACACTGACCAGACGAACAACATCAACTTAGTGAACTTACTGTCAGAGGCTTTGAGAATTCAAAAGAGTAGTGTTGAAACTCTAGTCTCTGTGGTTTGCACTATGCCATCTCAAAAAGAATCAAAGAGTTCTACAGTGAGAGTTGGAAAGAAGGGTCTTAATGTTCAAAGTGGCCAAATCTGTGAAGTGAAATGTCGCATCAGAACTTTTCCAGGAGGAGGAGTAATGTTGTTTGAACCAGACATACAGAGCATCATATCGGACGGGTTGGAGTTATTCCCTGCTCTGGTTGACGTACCTGTTGGAGTTTCAAAAATGGTGAGAATTCCAGTCCAGAATTCAACCAATCACGACATTTTCTTACATCCAAGAACAGCTTTAGGATTCATCGAGGAAATTGATGGAACCAAACCTGTAAATATCTCTCAATCATCTCGCAAACGAGTCAGTGGACAGGATGACCCACTCTTGTGCACCACCCAGGTGAACTCACTAAATGATGGAGACTATTCCAAAAAGAGAAACCATACACCTGTTGAGTCACAAGAGAAATGGCATCCAAATGTCAATTTGGGTCATCTCTCTGAGCATGAACAGGATATGGTACGCCAAATGTTGTATGAAGAGTCGGATGTATTTGCATCTGAAGAAGGAGACATTGGATGCATTCCTGGTTTACAGCTCCAGATTACCACAACAGATACCACCCCTGTCCAGAAAAATTATAATTCCATCCCTCGGCCATTGTATAAAGAGGTCAAGGATTATATTTCCAACCTTTTGGATAGAGGGTGGATAAAAAAATCAATTTCAGCCTACTCCTCACCTGTCGTCTGCGTGCGAAAGAAAGACCACAGTCTGCGTCTTTGTGTTGACTTCCGTGAACTCAACCGTAAAACCACTCCAGACCGCCATCCACTACCACGCATTCAGGATCTATTGGACAGTCTTGGAGGAAATTCATGGTTCTCCATTTTGGATCAAGGAAGTGCATATCACCAAGGGTTTTTGAGCGAGGAGTCAAGGCATCTGACAGCATTTAGCACACCTTGGGGTCTCTACGAATGGGTAAGGATTCCATTCGGACTGACCAATGCGCCAGCTGCATTCCAGAGATGTATGGAAGGTGTATTAGAAGGCATCAGGGATGAGTGCTGCGTACCTTATTTAGATGATATCCTCTGTTACTCACAAACATTTGAGGAACATGTGGATCATTTGAGGCAAGTTTTCTGCAGAATGAGACAACATGGCATTAAACTTCGACCAGCCAAATGCGAGTTTTTCAAGAGACAAATTCGTTATCTGGGACGAATGATTTCAGGAGAAGGCATCCAGATTGACCCAAAAGATTTGGAAGCTGTAATAGCTCTGAAGGAGAAGAAACCTCACACAGTTGGAGAAGTTCGGACATTGCTAGGTTTCCTTAGTTATTACCGATCCTTCATCCAAGATTTCTCACGACTGGCAAGACCTCTGTTTGAACTCCTTCAAAGCTCACAGCCGACACAAGTATGACCAACAAGCCCCAGACTTCTAAGGGTCGAGGTTGTAAAATTAAAGAAAACACAGGTCAGCTTCCCTCTCGCACACCTGTGACATGGACGACTGAACATCAGACTGTGCTATCCAAACTTGTGGAGATGCTGATCAATCCACCCATCTTAGCCTATCCCGACTTTGATCGTCCGTTTGTTTTGCATACAGATGCATCAAATGAAGGGCTTGGAGCGGTTTTGTATCAGTCCCAAAACAACAAGCTACGTGTTATTGGCTACGGATCTAGGACCTTAACACCCGCTGAACGAAACTATCACTTGCATTCTAGTAAACTTGAGTTCCTCGCACTCAAGTGGGCAATTTGTGATAAGTTTCGAGACTATCTGTATTACGCACCAACTTTCACGGTCTATACAGATAACAATCCCCTGACTTATGTTTTGAGTTCTGCCAGGTTAAATGCTGTAGGTCATAGGTGGGTTGGGGAATTGGCTGACTTCCACTTTGATATCAAGTATAGACCGGGAAAGAGGAACGCTGATGCAGATATGTTGTCCAGATACCCAATAGGCCTTGAACAATATATGAAAGATCACACCGAGACAATGTCACCTGAAGTAGTGTCTGCAGTGTGGCAAGGCAACAAAGCAACACAAAGCAATGATGTTCCCTGGATTGCTGCATTACAACTTGCTGATGAAAATGATGAGGCTAACTTACCTGATGGTGCCATGACCATTATGCCTGAAAACATCAGAGCAGCACAACAAGAAGATACAGCTATTAAAGAGATTGGGTCATTGAAACAAAGAAACTGGAGTCCAAATGAAAAAGATAAAAGAACTATGTGTACCGAAACAAGGAGACTGTTGTACGAGTGGAACAAGCTAGTCATGGAAAACGGACTACTTTTCCGAAAAACAGAACTAAACAAACAGCTAGTTCTCCCAGAAAAACTCAAACCACTAGTGTTGAAGAGCTTGCATGACGACATGGGCCATGTCGGTCCTGACAAGGTGATACATCTGGCTCGAGAACGCTTTTACTGGCCGAACATGCAACAAGACATTGAGGATTATGTGACAAAGAAATGTCAATGTATTAAACAAAAACATCCCAATGTCCCACAGAGAGCTCCAATGGGATCCATCACAACTAGTGCGCCATTTGAGTTGGTCTCTATTGATTATTTGCATTTGGAGCCAAGCAAAGGGGGATACGAATATATCCTGGTTGTCGCTGACCATTTCACCCGCTTCGCACAAGCGTACCCAACGAGAAACAAATCCGGAAAGATGGCAGCTGAAAAGATATTCCAAGATTTTATTCCTCGCTTTGGGTACCCAGAGAAACTACATCATGATCAGGGACGTGAGTTCGAGAATGGCTTATTCCAAAGATTACAACAACTCTCAGGGATTTCTCACTCACGCACCACTCCCTACCATCCGCAGTGCAATCCAGTGGAGCGACTGAACCGCACGCTTCTCCAGATGTTGCGTACCCTACAAGAGGAGAAAAAGAGTGACTGGAAAGATCATCTGCCACAAATAGTGCATGCATATAATTGCACGAGGCACGAAGCAACAGGATACTCACCTTTCTTCCTATTGTATGGCAGGGCTCCACGTCTACCAGTCGATTTGCTCTTTGGCACCAGGAGAGAAACTGAAAACTACAACCATCAAACCTTTGTTAAAAAGTGGGCTGAAAGGATGCGTGTGGCGTACCAAATAGCTGCCAACAACAGTCAAAAGTCTTCAGCTAAAGGCAAAAAGCAATATGACAGACGTGTCAGAGGTGTCGCTCTTCAGGCAGGTGATAGAGTCCTGGTTAAAAACCTCTCAGAAAGGGGAGGTCCAGGTAAACTCCGCTCATACTGGGAGCAGGTGGTGTACCGTGTGATTGAAAGAGTGGGAGATGGACCCGTTTACAAAGTACAGCCAGAGAGGGGTAACAAAACCATGCGTGTGCTTCACAGAAATCTGCTGCTGCCTGTCAACGATCTACCTCTGGAGGACGAACTTCCTGTGAGAGAACAAACAAAACAGAAAAGAAAGCGACAAACTGAAAGACGTGAGAATGAACCTGAAATGCATGACTCCGAAGAAGAAGAGTTTACTTACCACCATAACCTCCGGAGCAGAATCCCGTGTTATGGATTTGTAAACCCACAACAACTACGGCCTAACCAAACCCAAAATGAACAAGAACAGGTGGTGACAAGACAGAACCAAGAAAACCAAAATAATCTGCGTGCAACAGCTGAAGAGTTCTGTCCTTCTACAAGGGAAGCCACTGTCAGTGAAAGAAATACTGCTGAAACTGACGAAAGATCTGAAATGTGTGAAAGAGATCAGGATCAGTTGGAGATGGATGAAACCAGAGGGGAAAACAATGTACGGAGATCAGAGAGAAGAGGGAGACCAACAGAAAGACTAACATATGAGACACTTGGTCAGCCATCATACAGCTGTTGGAGTGCAGGTGTTAGCCCGTTGCTATTCAACCAACCCTTCACAATGACACCTGGTCTACTGCCATTTCCCTATGTTCCATATCCACATCTGTATCAGCAGTACACTCCCATACAGTGAGACTCACACAAGAAATTGTTAATGTCAGGAGACATTTTTTTAAGTGAGGGAGAGTGTTGAGAGGTGAAAAACAAGGCAATAGCAAATTAAAGCAATAATTAAGAAAATAGGAAAATAGACACCCCAACATAATTTTTATTTTTGTATCTTTAATTTCTCATTGTATTAAGTTCTTTAGTGTCATTTTAGTTAGTTCTATGCAATTTCACACAAAACCGCTAGAGGCGCTGTTGCGTTGGTGGCATAGAAAGATTGAGCACACAAGAAGAAGAATAAATCTTCTGGTTGAATGTGAAAGGCTCAACGTGTGTGTCTCGTCTTTCTCATACCACAGGTCAGTAAAAAATGTGTTTTATGCATATATATTAGTTTCTTGGGAGAGTTGAAAGGTTATTAAATCGATCTCAACTAATGAGTCACGAAGTTCGTTTTATAATTGTATTGTGTACAAAAACGGGACTTGTTCATGAAGGCTAATTGGAGCTAATGCTAGCAGATTTTGTGTATGTGGTGTTGCTTAGCAACAACGGAAGGCCTGCTGAATTCACTTTGAACTTATACTTTGCACTTTGTGAGGCTGTTCTCACCATAGATATTATATAAACACTAGATACCTCACGGTGGGCAGAATCGCATCGCGCAGCGCCGACATATTGGATGGGGGTTTCTACATAAGAGCCAACAGGAGTAAACACAGAGTTACTATGCCCGTATTTTGTGCAGCTTATGGTTGCAATAACCAGCGCAGTGTTGAAAGTAGATCACATGGGATTACCTTTCACAAGTAAGATTGAACAATAGTTTTGATTATTTGATCATTTATATTTTGTCATCATTGCTGGATCTGAAGAGGAAGAACCTTAATGAGGAGCTGAAAGAAAGGCTTGACTTACATTCAGGTAAATACATTAATACTACAACTTAGAATTTTTGTTATGTTACATTTAAACTCTTTGTCAGACTTTAGGTATTTATTTCTAGGAAGCTTACTATGTAGTTTGATTTACAGATCAGAGCCTACAGTTACCTGAGGGATTCTCTGCATTTTCCCCTCCCTCATCCACATACGTACACTGCAAAGGTGTAGTATATTTTTATTACATATTTTAAACATATTGAGTAAAATACTTCAACCCCTAGGTATGATGTACAACAAACAGATGTAATAACTTAGAGCTTGCTATTTTCACTATTTTTGAAAGTTTTTATATCAAGAAGTCTTAAAGAAAGAAAGAAAGAAAGAGAAAGAAAGAGAATCAATATACAGTATCTATCAATCCATGGGTTAAAGCACATAAACCTTTATTTATTTGTTGTTCAGGTGGTTGCAGTCTGTGGATGCCAAACCTGGGCTCAACACAATGATGTTGGACATGTTGCAGAGGAGATGTAGCCTGGTTAAAACCACACCCTTGTCCTTCACTTCGCTTTGGACTAGGAAGTGCAGTGAAGGGAAATGAGAATTGAGCGGAGCTGTGCAGGAAGGCGAGGGCCAGGCTAGAGGAGATGTGAAGAGGACCCTGTTAAATATGGCTCTGTGGTCCTCATGTTGGATGCCATGGCCATCAAGAAACATGTCCAGTATAATCCCTGTACCCAGAAAATGTCAATGACAAAAGGTCCTGGTTGTCCATGCTCTGGAGCTTCCTAGCCCCAATTGCAGGGAGGGTAGTGAAAGGACCTGGAGGGTTTAGATTACTTTTTCAGGTCTTATAAAAAAAAGGTTCGTTCACAACTGTTTACATGCACAGCACTCAAAAATAATTAAAAAAAATAGTTGCTGTAGCATTGTACACAAGACTCTGTATTGTATGCTGTGTTTGAGTGAGAGAGTAAAATAAATTCAAATGAACAATCAAACTAGTTTTTTTAATTTAAAAATGTATACATTTATTAATATCCCATATGTGTATATTTGTTAAAGAGCATAAAACAAAGTATTTAAGCATGAAAGCACATACTTTTATTGAGTAGCAGTGTCACACGTCATAACCACATCTCTGACGTTTATAACAAACAAAACCGTGTGAAAATCGGGTAAGAATTCGTGAAGTTATGATTGTTTTTAGTGGAGCATACAGCTTCTTCAATACAAATAAATGCGCTGGGAGCGCGAAACACACCCATCCAAGATGGCGGCCGCACGGAATGTCCGCTCCAATAGGCAGCTCCAGTCCGTAGGGTATCTAGTGTTTATATATAATATCTATGGTTCTCACACAAAGGACATTTTCTGTTCTCTTTATTTATAAAATGGACATTTTGTTATGGGTTCATGAAAAAACAGAAATATTGTTATGACATTAAGTAAGTAATGGCTGCATATGTGTGAAGCTTAGTAAGGAGAGAGCATTAAAGGAGCATTGCACCTTTTCAGTTTAAAGATTGGGTTTTCTTTGTGTTTAGAGAAAAGTTGTTCTGTTAAAACAATGGATATTGCTAACAGCTAAGGTGTTTAAATATTAAAATATATTTTATTAATTTTTATTTTTTTTGATAGTTAAATACAGGTCTCAGAAAAGAGCACAAGGTATTGAATTTAAAGCACTAATTACAAAATTAATATGGTTTAGAGAAGTAAAAACTATTTGTGAATTAATTTTGTAATTTGACAGAATTCATAATGCTAAATAGAGCATGTTGAAAGAATGTTTGGTTTAAATGTATATTATAGTCATTGTTTAATGTAATGAAGTTAATGGTTCTCTACTAAAGAATGTGTTACCTGAAATATGTGATCTATGAAGCGTGTTTAGAACACACAAGAAGAAGAATAAATCTTCTGGTTGAATGTGAAAGGCTCAACGTGTGTGTCTCGTCTTTCTCATACCACAGCATCACACGTTGAGAGATCATCTTACATCTTACCCTCCACCATCCAAGGTTGCAGGGTAACACATAGCAACGTGGCCTGTATCTCGGCTAGTGTGTTAGCTGCTATCTCGGCTTATTACCGGTCGCGTCAGCGATATATCATTTTAAGACAGTAAATCATCCAAAACTCTCATTAATATCCCTCCCCGAATAAAAAGAAACTACAGATGTTACCTGATCGCGCAGACATAATTTAAAAATACATAATTAGCAACGTGTTTGCTCGGGTATCTCGGCTAATGTTTGTTAGCTGCTATCTCGGCTTATTACCGGTCGCGTCAGCGATATATCATTTTAAGACAGTAAATCATCCAAAACTCTCATTAATATCCCTCCCCGAATAAAAAGAAACTACAGATGTTACCTGATCGCGCAGACATAATTTAAAAATACATAATTAGCAACGTGTTTGCTCGGGTATCTCGGCTAATGTTTGTTAGCTGCTATCTCGGCTTATTACCGGTCGCGTCAGCGATATATCATTTTAAGACAGTAAATCATCCAAAACTCTCATTAATAAACCCTCCCGAATAAAAAGAAACTACAGATGTTACCTGATCGCGCTGACATAATTTAAAAATACATTATTAGAAAAGTGTGTGTGCTACTGATTCGGCTAGCTTGTTAGCAGCGAACATAAATAATCTGCCGTGATAATTGGCTTTATACACTCACAGTGTATAAAGTAAAACAACATGAACTCACGTAAAATATATAGTTTATAATCTAAAACACTACACACCTCCGATTATGTTTACACAAAGACTTACTCATCTCCTGGACAGTCTTCCGATGGTCCCTGCGTTGTTTCGACATGGTAGCTCCTGTGGGACTTTCTTCTGTAGATTTTCTTTTAAAAATAGTAGGAATAGCATCCGGTTTTAAAAGTCTTCTGAATCTTACTGGTAATCCTAAAGATTCTTGTAAACCAGGTCTTTCCTGAAAACAATCGGCAGTAAAATGGTCGCTGCAGACATACGAGTAGGAACCCACCGGTCCTTGTCTGGTCCATTCTTGTCGAAGTAAATCATCTTTTGGAAATTTGTGAAGGCTCACTTGTTCACTGATGATATTAGAACACCCAAATGCGCTACAACGTGACGGCATTTTTCAAGTTACACAAATAAAAGAGGCGATCCTTCAGGAAATGAATGTGTATGGCAAGCAGTTAAAGCTCCCCTGACATCATCTTTGAACTTTCCATAAAATGGCACAACATATATATATTTTAAGATTGAACTATGATCGTTTTTGCTAAAACAATGTTAAATGAATGAAAATTCCTCTCAAAAATAGTTTAAAATTAGCGCCGTTTTTTACACGGTAAATCCGGATTTTTCCGGTCACGTGACTGTGACGTCACGTCCAGATGCCTGCTCCAACGCGCATTGAAAAACAATGGCGGAGAATGCAGACGCATCAGACGAATTTAGCAATTTAAAAGTTGATATTTTAGCGATTTGTCTTCAGTTCGTGAAGCAGAAGTTATTTTGAGTGATCAACAAGAAACAGCAGGGTTTTATTTTCTCCTGCTGCTGCTTTTTTCATGAGAGGTTTCACGTTCAGGAAGTGAGCAGGTGTGTGGTTTTCAGCCGCAACTTTTAGAGGCTGATCGGGATAACTCTTTTACAGAGCACTGAAACGGTAATACATTAATTAATTTATCTAATAATCATTCAACATTAATTTATAGTCTAAAAACATGAGTCCTTTTTAAATTATCTGGTTTATTTTAGAAGTTTATTCAAACATACGTTCTGAAAAACACCATTCATATTTCCACTGTTGTACTTTGCATGTTTACATGTTCACTATATATAAATATATATAAAAACAGTAGTTTATACGTCAATCATTACATTTAAAAAGAAATTTATATCAAATACTGTCAAAATAACATATATTGATAAAATAGCTGATCATCAGGGTGTGTGTGTGTTTTGTTTTGTGATCAGGCAGTCATATATTAACATTTATGTAAATGTATATATATATAT
>JBBPBX010045015.1:13962-27196 GCA_038048925.1 Garcialebias charrua
TATATATAGATATATATATAGATAGATAGATATATAGATATAGATATATAGATATGTTTGTGGTCAAAACTCAAAGTATAAAACTACATATTTTTATCACTCGATTAATATTTTGATATTTTTAAAAAGGCCTCTCCTATGTGACTGATTTTTTTAAGGGTATCAAGTCAAAACAGTTCCTGGAGTTTTTAAAGCTACAAATGCAGCAAGATAATTAAAGGCCGTCTGGCTAGCTTGCTACTGAACCCCAAATTTCAGCTAAAGCACAAAAATACACAGAGTTGAGTTCATGAACAAAAACTCAAACATTTTAAAGTTGAATAAATGTACTGAGCTAATACAAGGCAGTTTTCAAAATTTCCTTTGATATTTCTCCTGAATAACAATTATGCAAACATTTCAAGTCTTTGTTTCACTTCCAACATGTTTTCAAGGCCTGACTTTGGAAACCATGACAACACTCAGTGGGAATCCACCAGACACACAATGAGCTCTGTGCTTATTCGATGAACCACAAAGCTACATTTTTAAAAACAGGATTAAATCTAAATCACTGGTCAATTTATTGTATTATTTTGAATAAAAGAAAAAAAACTAAACCAAGATGCTTTTGTGTCCTATTTTTTGTCCATAGTGGTTCACAAAATCCCAAGTTAGAATTCAAAATATCTTTGTGAGGGCTTTAAAAGCAATCAAGTACAGTTTAAAGCCACCATTAGTGTGCTCCCTGGCCAATTCATAACCTTCCCCATGTCTCAAGGAAGTGCAAAATTTTGTAATGTGTGTAGTGGCAGTTACAAATTTAAACTTAATTCATAAAAAGAAAGCAAAAAAAAAAGATACTAATCAAGCAATTACTTTCAACACTTACAGTAAATAGATAGTAAATAATAAGTATGTTATTAAAAAAGAAGGAAATTTTGGTGTGGTTTTCCCCACACACAAAAATTCAGCTGAAGCCCTGCTCACACAATGAATTAAAGACAATGCTGAAAGTCATATTTTTAAAGCAGTTGCATGAAGACACTTTAATACCTCTACTAACCACTATTTCAGTCTCAGTTGAAAAATAAAAACAGTTAACTGCTTCAAGTTACTTCCATTACAGGTTTTAAAATAACCTCTTTTGATTGCTAATTAAGGCCAATGTTAATTTTTGAATGATATTTTATGAGGTACAACAAAATACAGTATATTGTAACAAGCACTTGATCTCTCCACCTAACAATCAGTTAAAGGTAAACAGTAAAATAAATATGAGCCGTTTTCTGTTCCATACTTGGGCCACAAGTAATATTGTAGTGGTTTGAAACATTCATCAATAATTATCACTCAGTACTAAAATGGAAAAAAATGTAAACCAATTTTTTTTTAACTATTAGCAGAATTTTGGCAAATCAAAGCATGATTCATGAATTGTCACACATGATGAAAAACAAACAGGGGTGGCACTTCTATTGCAAAATTAGCCACCTTCCTCTCTTATGATTGGTTGGCTTTAAATCCTTGACAACTCCCCCAATGCTACTCATGATAAAACACACACAATGCAGAAAAAACTAATAAAAATGAGAGTTTTATGGTGATGATGTGAAAATGTATCCCCCCCAACAGTACATACAATGATTGGATCAACCAGTAACACACAGATGAAGTGCATAGCCACAGTCAGTTTTGCTGTTGTGATCTGTAATGTGTTTGTCAAGTCAAAGGGTGTGAAACTAGTTCTTCACTCCACAAATCAAACTACTGTCTCTCTGCTGGCTTTTAGGTTAGGAGCGGACATTTGCCTACGCATTCGTGGAGGGGCTTGAAAGTTGACTGGAGGGTTAATATGATCAGTGTGATGGTACTGCTGGAAGCCACTGAAGCCTCTTTCTGTGTACATCATGTTATTGTAGTGGCCCGGATGGTGATGGTAGTGAGATGGTGGGAGAAGTGGCTGGTTCTGGTGGTGGCGGGGCTGGTAGAAGGCTTGTGTATGCCTCCTGTTGTTTTCAGACTGCTGAGGTAACTCAGTGGAACCAGCGGGCCGCTGACGGTGATTAAAAGAGTTGCTGCGGCCTCGCTCATGCAGCTGTTGGTGTTGATTGTTTCTATAATGATGTCTATGACCCTGGTTTATGCCTTGCTCCAAGTCTTTACTTCTACACTGAGCTGTTGGGCTTGGCAGAGGAGGAGTCATATGGATAACCGAAGCGGCTGTTTTATCCTTTGACTGTACTACTTCTTCTGTCTGGCTTTCTCCTTCTTCCTCCTGAACAGCTTCTTTGGGCACCTTTAGCTCTATGACTTGCTGATCTGTAATTATGATATGAGTACCTGGACTCCATGAGTTGCGGTGCTTAGGGTTACTTCTGAAAGGAAAGCGCAGTTTGCGGTCTTCTGGGGGAATAAAGCGATGTGGTCCAGTATGCCGGCGAAGTTGCTTGGAAATCTCTTGTTGCTGAAGATTCTTGAGGCGTACCTGCTCTTGGCGCATCCAGCGCATGTGGCCTCGCTTTAAGGTGGAGTCATCTCCTATACTTTGGTCTGATTGTGAATCCACATCTTCTCTGTCAACCTTTTCAGAAACAGGAGGTTTTAGTTCCCGAGGGCTAGGAGTTCTGGTTATGCTAGGAGAATCAACGCTGGGTGGCTTTTCTTGGCCCTCTGAGGTAATGAGCGGGAGGACCTTTTCCATTTTTACCATCTTGTTCCTGAGTGCACGAATCTCCTCATCCTTCATGTTATTTTGTTTCTTTACCTCCTGCAGTATGTCTTCAAGTTTATCAATGTGTACTTTTAAATCATCTCCTCATCCTTCATGTTATTTTGTTTCTTTACCTCCTGCAGTATGTCTTCAAGTTTATCAATGTGTACTTTTAAATCATCCATAACTACCCCTCCAGGTCGAGTCCCATTTGTGATAACATCCTCGATGCGCTCATCACCAACTCCAACAGTGTCCCACACATCCCGAGCCACTGCCCTCCATGAGTCCCGCTCATTGGGGTCTTTCTTGCCATAGCTCGAACAAAGCTCCTTCATCTTTACAATAGCCAGTGCCTCAATTTCCTGCCTTGTTTGGCGGAAATCATTCAATGCTACTTCGTAACAGATCTCTTTGACTGCCTGGATCTTCAGGTCAGAGATGGTCACCCACTTTGCGTCTTTGGTGATGCGGCGTCGCTGGGGTATCTGGTACATTTTAACTTGTTCTCTTCTTTTCCCACTGCTGGGTAAGCCACACTTTTTCACTATGGTCTGCAGCTTACTGGGAGGTAGTTTTTCCCTCAGAGAAGTAATCAGTCTCCAGCTCTCCTCACAAGACCTCTTATCAGAGTCATCCCCACTATCAGAGTCTCCATCCTTGAGAAAACAACAAAGGACACAAACCAAATGGTTCCCAAAAAAATGAGAATTACAATGGGAAATCAGGGCGATGATGGTTTAAACAAAAAGAAAATCAATAAAAAGTATGAATATGCAACATGGGAACTTAAACTATGAATCAAGTAGAAGTTAAAGCAGAACAGTATAATCTTTAAATAATTTTATTCTTTTTAGATTCCTGATTCCTCCACCCCCCCCCCCCCCAAAAAAAAAAAGATGACCGATATTTTTAATACGGCAATGTATTTTGCATACATCAATATTGTAAGATGTATGGCACCATGCATTATTTAATGGAATACAACTAAGACGAGAACAGAAAAACAAAATCAAATGAACAACAAACTGTGGCTTCATTGACTTTCTTTTCAGGTTTAATTTCATATATATTTTTAGTAAAGTGGTCTTAAATATATGAATTTATGTTCATTAAAACATTAACACTGAAAAAAGTTTACATTTTATTATTTTTACATTTTAACACTTTTTGGAGGATGTTAATTTTTATCCTATTTAGTTCCCAATGTTGCATATTGATATTAAAAGTAAAAGTAAAGCATGTCTATCATGATTAGAAAGAAATCAATAGAGGATAGTTGCTGATTGGAGCACTTCTGTAATGTTTTGTAATATTCCCTCTTCTTAACTGAAAGTTTTGTGATTAGAAAGCTGGATCCCAAACATGCTACAGTGGCATGCATGTAGATGGACTTTGGAGCTTTTTTCCTTTTAGTCCAGCAGTAGCTTTATAGTATTAGCAGCGAGTTAAAAGGCAATATTCTTGCAGGTGATCAGAAAGCCAGTAGAGAAGACAAACAAAAGTGGGGTTAAGAGTTAATTCACTACAAAAAGAAGTTAGTTGAAAAAAAAATGCAGTTTCTCATTTTTGTAGACAACGAACATTACAGATCACAACCAGTTGGTACAGATGTTCAGCTCTTGTGTATGAGACGTTGTTTGTGGCCAGAATTGGTCACGTTATGTCTATGGGAGTGTGAAACTTATGCATGTAGTTCTGCATGTAAAAACACTGAAATATAAACGGTCTTTGTATGATTGATTCAATTGTGAACAGCGATAACTTTGTTATTTGTGTAAGCACACTGAAGGTGCGGTTGCACAACAAAGGAGAGGTAACAGAAGTCAATGAGAAACCACATTGTCACTACCTGTCAAAATCTACAGCAGAAAATTTAGTTATCACAATGCATTGGACGTGTCAGCAACTGCATTGAAGAGATGAAACTCGGGGACAAAAATCAGAGCAGGAACACTAGAGTAGAAGTCTAACCAAAAGAAAAACAACAGCCACTTCAGGGTTGAACAACACAACAACAAAGACTGCAACTTAGTTCAGAACCAGTATTGAATAAGTTAAGAAAACATGCTATTAACATGAATCATGCAAAAGCAGCTCCTTTATATAAGAGCAGTAAGCTGTAGCTCATTACTGACCAAGTCTGAATCAGTTTGGAATATTTTAGATCTTAATGTCAGGTCAAATTTAGCTTTAAGCTGATGTTTTGCAAGATTCAGATCCACTATTGGAAATTCAAGAAAGGGGAAAAGAATTTGAAAAGGGGAAAGCTTAATCTAAGTTTCAAACTGCTACAGAAAATTGAGTAAACTCAAGAGAAGGGCAAGTAAAAGCTCATCTGTCTCGAACCAGAAAACTTCCATGCAAGAAGAACAGACATGCACTTAAAGCAAAACTACATTTAGCAAACAAATCTCAAGCTTAGGAGCTCAATGTGAGAATTAGTACTATTTAGATTTAAAATGTAACCATTTAAATGACAATCTGGAAACTCAAAAAAGCTTTCCAATTACCAGTATAACAGAACAAGAAAACCATGGTTTGGCTGAAATCTACGAATACTTTTAAAGTTAAAAAGTATGTTTAAATTAAAATCACACACAAACAGTGAACTAGCTGAATCACTCAAGAGGCTGCTCTAATTAGGATACACTAAACTAGAAATAATGACACTACAGTATATTGTAACAAACCTATTCTGTACAAAGTTGCCTCAAACAGTGATTAACATTACAACTAATAATATTATTTAAAGCCACAAAGTGGGTGCCATTGTTATTTAACTTAACCAAACTCACCAGTCGTTGTTGTTCCAGAAGCTGGTCTGCTTCTTCCTTTTCCTTTTTGTACAAGATTTCCATCTCAGTGAGCCTACACAAGTGTGCAAAATACATTGTGGCAAACATTAAACATTTGTCTGGCACACTTCAGATATGAAACAACATAATCATAACGAAAAAGTATAAAACAAGGACAGCTTGAATACCTTTTCTCCATCTCCTGTTTCATGTCAATACCCTGTTTCTCCAGCAGCTCCCTCTGAGCAAACGTCCAATCCACAGGCTCAACAGGAGTTTCAGCGGTTGGCGTTTTCTCTCTTTCGGCTCTGGCCTGCTCTGGGTGGTTGAACCTGAACACATGGTTCTTTCCCATAATGATACGATTGCCTGCACAAAAGCAGGGAATTAGTTAAAGCATCTTTACTTCAGAACTAAAATAACAGTGAAAGAGTTCCACCTTACAAAACATGTCCAATCATAAACTACAAAGTCCAAGAAAAAGCACACCCCAATAAATTTATTAATATATAAATATTGTCAAATATACATGTATGTAGAGTTTATAAATTTATATTTTAAAAAACTTTAATTTATACCTGAACGAAGCTGGATTGCATCCTCAACACGTTTGCCGTTGACGTAGGTTTCTGATCCCTCGCAGGGCACCAGCAGCACAATAACTTTAGAAAAACAAACACAGCAACCATTAGAGAATCTGAAAAGCTCATCATCATACAAAGTTAAATAAAATAGAAATATTTCTGGAATGTAGACTGGGATTATTGTCATGAGTGGTGTGATTTTCCACCAAGATAAAAATGTAAGCAAATAAGCTCATGAAAATAAATCTCACCATCTCCATTGGCATTCTTCTCACTGCGGAAGATGCAGTGCTCTTCCTTGATGTGAGCTCCACTTAAAACAATGTCCTGCCTTCTCTCAGCATCTGCCTGACCCACCCTGAAACAATCAAAGGCCATTTTAACAGAGTTAATACTGCTCTTTTAATGCACTGGCAACAATTTCTGCAAAAAAAGTCAGTGACAGAAATAAAATGGGACCTTTAAACCATTACTTATGAAAAGTCTTGAAAAAAGTTTGATTATTTCATCAATTACTGTCCCCTTGGGGTGTAAATGTAGAAATACTTTTGTCTTTAGAAAAAAAATGAATGAGTACAAGAAAATAATCTTAGACTTAAAAATACAATCAAATGCAAATTGTATGATTATGATCACAGCTGCTCTTTTGAATTGAAAAAGCCCTTCGGATGAAGGGTGAAACGTTTTCTGCAACAAATAAAGTCCAGTTGTTTTTTGTATTGAGCGCTTGTTTCTGATATGATTATGTTCCTCTCCTTCTTGACATAAAAAAGAAACTGAAACCCACACCCTTCCATATACAGTATTTTGCAGCATGTATATTTTCTCATTCAGATTTATTTACCTTGTAATCCCATCTTTGATGTAGTAGAGCAAACACTCCGACATGAGTGGATCCTCATTCAGGTTGACCAAGTGTGGAGTCTGCAAAAGAACAGAACAGGTCTACAGTTTACCCCCAAAACACTCCTACAGCAGTATTTAACTGTGTGGAAACAACATCCAACACTAAAAATCCTAAATGTCAAACACAGCTGCTCCTTCTAGTGACACAATGTACATACAGGAGAAAAATATATATATATATATATATATATATATATTAAAGTGAACAGTCTTGTCAACTCTAAGTTATGAGTGACTATCATTAGTTCTATATGCTATGACTCCAACCAACCTTTTTCGGGGAAAACACCCCATTAAAGTCTGTATAGAGATCACAAGGCTTCTCTCTGAAATGCTAACCCATGGAGTGGAAGGAAAGAAAGGAACAATGGGATATGTAAAGACTTTAAAATGCAGAACAAAACAATTAGCAGAAAATGAAAATACTAAGGTTTTAAAGCAGACAGAAAAAATGAATTATTCAGAATGAGTTTCTCTAAAGTGAAGCTCTTACGGTTTTAAAGTTATTACGGTAAATCTTTTTCTGTTTTAAACGTCTATCTACTGTACAGTATGCTGTCGTCACACAATGCTGCGGCTACTTGCAAGGGTGATACTGAGTGAAGAGAAAGCATCACTTCCTGTAATCTAATCAGTCTAATGCAGCAGAGATCCTGGCAGCTATGGGGAAGGTTTGAATCATCTAATTAGGACAAAGAATCACATTCCCAAGCTTAGTGTAAATGTCTTGACTTGGATTACAAAAGTAGTCAAAAAGCAAATAAATTAAAGATAAAAAATAAAAAATAATGCTAAACTACATCTAAAGACTTAACTGTCAGCTTTGGGGCTAATTCTAGTGCAGGAAAGTTGGCTTTGTCTAGCCATTCAGTTAGACAAACCTTTTCGGCAGAAAAACAATCAAATTGTTCATCAAACGTCGCTTCGTGGCTAAGCTGAGTAGGTAAAATTTAAAACAGAATGGAAAGAACATAAAATGATATGTGAGAACAAAAGCCTGACAGTACAGTGAAGATTAAATTTGGGAAAAAAGATGACATGGAAAACTGAAGTACTGGAAGATGGGTAAGTATCCCCACCCACAGGAAATTCAACAATGATTTCTCCTTTGGTGTACTTTAATCTGTTCTATTCCGTCCTACCTTTTTAGGAGAAAACACGCCCAGAGTGCCTCCATCTTCACGAATTGCCACACCCATTTCTGCCAGCAAAGCCTCTCTGTAATAAGCAATACAGTACACATATTATACATTCATTACATTATCATTACACAGCATGTCATGTTTTCTCTTGCCCAGATTTATTTTTACACTTGTATTACAAAGGGCATCTTTGTAAAAATCAGACGAGCATGAGGTTGCAACATTAAAGTGGTCTGCGGTATGACTCAGAAAATAGGCAGACTGATGTCCGTGGCAACAAATGAGTGAATCAAAAAAGAGAAAAGGTGGGAGAGGAGGATGTTTGTGCAGCAGTGGGTGACGATGAAAACTGGAAATGGATAGATTTGGTGCAGCTTTAAAAAAGAAGCTGACAAAACAAAGGAGACTAAAAAAAAAATCACTGCAGGGTTGTTAAATTAACATTATAGTCTCCAGGAGCCTGCCGTCAGACAATGTTGAAAATCAAACATCATTTGCAGTTTTTGAACAACACGTTTAAACCTAGAGAAAAGTCAACAGAGAAGAGAGACATCAGTTACAAACAGGGCTTTCAGAACGTATTTTCTAGTAGCCTCTCCAGGGAAACATGGAGCAAAGCATCCACTTTACACATGTCCTTCAAATAGCTGGGTAACAATGACAGCATAAGAGAGCTAAAGACAAAATGACAATGCCAGTCACAGCCACACAGCTGGCCAATCACAGCATGAGGTGGGTGTGAACCGTGGGTCTTCTGTGTTGGCAAGTTAAAAACCATGGATGACACATTCACCCATCTTTTGATGTCACAAGGGTGAGGGGGAGATTTTCCAAAGCTAAGAGACCATTAGACATGCAACTCAGACTATAAATTCTAATTAAGACTGATGATGTGGATGTACCTGTAGGAACACATTTCTCCACTTGAGATATACTGTACAGAGGGAAATGAACAGAATCAGTCTGATTATATTACCTCTCCATTCGGATCGCTTCAGTCTTCCGTAGTTTTTCCTCCCAGGTTTCATTGAGCTCAGCGATGATCTTTTCTGACTCCTGAAAACAAGAGGTAAACAGAAAGCAGTTAGCTGTGGAAGCTAGATGTTTACTTTTGAAAAAAACTGCTTTCTCCTGGATTTTTTTTTCTATAAAAACGACAAACATGATTATTTTATTCCAGTGGAGACAATTTTTTTCCCTTTATAAAATAAAAGAGGGTCCTACATTACTAAAACAGAACAGCAGTACCGGTAATAGAAAACTATATGCAGTAAACAGAAAACAATTTTAATACGATTTTTTTTAAAGCTTCTGTATGCAAACAAGAAAGGTGTGCCTTTGAAAAAGCTTTTAAAGCTGGAAAAGTTAAGGGATTGTTTTTTGCTCTCAATATTAAGCTTCTAGAAATTTTCTCTGTACAGTACAGTACTTTTATTTTCTTGATATTTAATAAAACAACATAGACATTGGGGTAAAGCAAGTCCATGGAGTGTCGTGTTTTTTTTTTTAAGAATAAAGGTTAACCTTCAGTAGAACTGTTTCAACACCTTTAGAATGAGAACATGAAGTGCCTCAGTATCAAAACTGAAAGCCAACAAAACTTGAATCTATTTTCATCCATTTTTTTCTGTATTTGCGTTGGTGTTTGACGTCATTGGGATGACAGACAGACTCAGAACCACGGTTGCCATGGAAACTGCAGCTCCTCCTGGCTGGCTCTTGGCAGTCCTATGTGTTATTTATCTACAGAGCGTGCGTGTGCACTGAGAGCAGATGAGATAGGAGGCTCTGAGGCCATGTGTGGACTGAGACGTGGAGGTTTAATAAAGGCTCTTTGGTGGGCTAAAATTAAACACAGAATATTATTAAACAAACAGACTGTGGTTAAGCTTTTTACGCTGAGTTGGTGTTCATGTATTCACTTTAATGAGTTTATAAAACAATTAGCACAAACTTAAACAGTAAGTGTTACTCCTCTCGAGTTCATTTATGGATCAACGTCGTTCTTGGGTTTTAACAGACATTTATTGTAGACAACTTAACTTAATGCCCCATAAATGCCGTCAGAACTAAAAAGAAACACAGACCTAAATTAGTTCACAGCAAATATTTACAGAAATAAA
Organism: Garcialebias charrua; assembly: GCA_038048925.1. Taxonomy (NCBI): domain Eukaryota; kingdom Metazoa; phylum Chordata; class Actinopteri; order Cyprinodontiformes; family Rivulidae; genus Garcialebias; species Garcialebias charrua. The sequence goes on from JBBPBX010045015.1 coordinate 24,208, forward strand.
AGACAAATACTGTAAAAGACACAAATAAAACAATAAGTCATACCTCATTGGCCACATTAACTCCAGAGGAATAAAGACGATTTTCTACAGCTTCTTCTTACAAAAAGAAACGTAAAACACCCCTTTGTCTTCAGGGGGAACTTCTTGTAGTAGTCTCTTCTGCAGTAACGGTTCTCTAACGGTTTCCATGGCAACTGTGTCAATCAATCTTACTCCAAGGGAAACAACGTGGCATGCGGAACAAAAGATACGTTCCCCCATACATTTTAATGCATTTTAACAGAAAAATGAACCTTAACAACATAAATTACTGAAAGTTGTTACTTATCGATTATTAAATGTTTTATATTAAACACTAATATTTATTGCTCTCTTTAACTGAATATTGAATAATGCATAAAATGAGATCTGCCCTTGATGGCAGCTACACTCCCACCAAATCACTTGTGATTTCTATTATAACTCTATTATGAACTTGTGAGTGGGTCTATTCTGCCTCTAGCAGTGTAACTGTCTTATGAATAGGCCTGTCCAAATGTACTTGTTTAGTGAGTCTCTTTCCATGACAATCTAATGCAGAGTCACTGATCAACAGCTGCACCTTGCGAACACATCCATCTTCACTTGGATACACCGCTGTGACCTTAGCGAGTTTCCACTTGTTTCTAGGTGCTGTGTCATCTTGCACAATCACTGTGTCGTTGACTTAGCATTTCTCCTTGTTCTTTGCCATTTAGTTTTTGCTGTAGTCTCACGTCTGAATTTCCTGCATTTCACACAGTTGTAGATATATGAGCCTACTGCTCGACTACATCCAACTATCCAAATGCCGTTTGCTCTTAGCTCATTTATTGTCATGCCTCGACCTTGATGTTTCACTCGTTGATGATAGTGATCGATCAGCAACCTTGTGACGTGGCTGGTCTTTGGTAAAATAGCTGGATACTTGACGTGTGGATGTAACGTAGCTTGCTCTAATCTACCTCCCACTCGGAGGACGCCTTTGTGGTCCAGGAAGGGCTTGAGTGGATAGAGTCTGTTTGTCTTGTCTTCTACCTCCCACTCGGAGGACGCCTTTGTGGTCCAGGAAGGGATTGAGTCGATAGAGTCTGTTTGTCTTGTCTTCAGTTAACTCTTTTCGGGACTGAAGTTCCTTGATTTCTTTGGAGAAGACTGACCCTTGTACCATGGTTATGATTCTAAGTTCAGCTTCTTGTCTTTCTTCAAGACTTGTGGCTTCATGGGTTTTTCTTTGCTTCTGCTTAAACTCTCTTCCAAATCTGATAAGTCTTGCAATAGCCTTGACTAGTTTTGACCAGCTGGAGAATTTCACAAAACGTTCTGCTAGAGAATCCACCCTTGACGACGTGTGGTGTACAACTACTTTGCATACTTTGGGGTCCTCTGATTGAAGTTCTCCCACCTTAGCCTCTTCATTGGGAAGCTCTTCTTGCCCAAGAAAACTTGTTGAAATGAGGCATAAATCCTTTTTAGAGAGGTGAGAATCTTCCACTTTCTTTTCAGTGAAATCAGCCTCAAGCACTTTGTTCACATCTGATGGTGTGACAACTTCTTTGACTTGGGTGCGACAAACGTAGTGCACTTCTTTCAACAACTGATCAGATGGTGGACTGAGTGTCACTTCTTTGACAATACTCCTGTGACTGCATCCAATAATGTCTCCATAGTTTACACAAGGATCAACACCTCCAACTATTGTCCAGCCGAGATCTGTCTTTTGGCCAAAAGGCTCATTGTCTTTTCCTGACACAACTGCTCTAGGTACCAGTGCTTGTGAACAGTTATAACCTATCAGCAGACCAACATCGCATTCAATTAGAGGTGCTATTTCATCAGCGAGGTGCTCCAAATGTGGCCATGCTCTCGCCGTCTTGGGTGTGGGAATATGGTTTAAATTGGCAGGGATGAACTCTCTTGTGTATGTAGTAGGAAGGGAGATTTTCTTTGATGAGTAGAAACCTCTGATTTGTAGCCCTGAGATCCTTTGACTTGGAACAACTTCCTCTTTGGATGACAATGTAGAGAGCTTTAACTGTACATCTCTCTTTTCTGTATCCAGAACGTCTGCCTTTTCTTGCAAAACAAATGTAGTGTCGCTCTGAGTGTCCAGAAGGGCGTATACTAGCATTTCTTGTTCTGGGTTGCTTACTGTGGATAACCAAACTGGAATCACTGTAGATGTGAGATCACTCTTGTCACCTTGGATCACACGGTTTGAGATTGCCTCACTTAAAGTTTCTTTACTTTGTTCTTTGGTTTGTTTGGTTTCCCTGGCTTCTTTCATCCCTTTAATTTCTCTTTGTTCTTTATCTCTGTCCTTATTTCTTTTGAATTCTTTGTCTCGTTCTTCATGTAGGCACGTTGGGTGTTTTCCCTTGCAGGTGTTACAGATATTCCTTCTTTCACATTTCTTGGACAGGTGTCCAAAGCTGAGACATCCAAAACACAGTCCTTTTAGCTTCACAAACTCCACTCTTTCAACTAGCGTCTTTTCCATAAACTTTCGACATGTGTGAATGCTGTGATTTAATTTTTCACAGAATACACATTTGTTTGTTTCTGTTTTCTCTTCTGAGCTGCTTGCAAACACCTTTGCTCCAACACTTTGAGCCTTTAAGGGTTTCAGCTTCTCTGAGTCATTTGCTTTAAGTGCATGTAGCGATGTCACTGGGTTGCACGCTATCTTGGCCTCTCTTGTGATAAAGTCAACAAAGTTGCTAAATGTTGGAAATGAACCATACTCCTCTTCAATCTGAATGACTTTTCTATTCCATCTTGCTGTAAGCCAATCAGGAAGCTTGCTGAGCATTCTCTGGTTCTCACTACAGTCATTTAGAACCTCAAGACTTGTTATCTGAGACATTGCTGCTTCACAGCTCCTGAGAAAGTCTGAGAACTCTCTTAGTTCAGTACTGTCCCTTGGTCCAATTTTCGGCCATGATGAAAGCTTATCTCTGAAGGCTTTGGC
>JBBPBX010045017.1:0-22858 GCA_038048925.1 Garcialebias charrua
TTGTAATAGGGAAGCCCTAGACTATTTACAGTCTACCAGTTGGCTTTAGAGTCACATCCTCTGAGTCACAATCCGGGCCTTCATAGCCCGTGTTACATTTACTGGCGTTGCTGGAAGGATCTGGCTGATAAGGCAGTTTGTGTGTGTATACAGTATATATATTTTATTTATTTATCTCTATTCTAAAGAGCATTTAGAAGTTGGGAGCATAATAGGCTAACAGTAGGCACATCGTGGGACCTAGCTGGATACTCCCCAACAGTGAAGGACGACCCACCTCCCCGTTCCTATGGCAGAGGAACTTGAAGAACTCCGGGCTCGAGTCCAGCAGTTGGAGGCCGATAGGAGTCGTCTGCAACAGGAACGGGACGTTGCACTAGCAAATTCAACTCAACATGATGCACCAGCTGGTCCAAGTACACGTGCAGCTCTGGGGAGTATGGGGACAACTGACCGCATTATCTACCTGCCAAGGGAGCGAAAGTGTCCAACCTTCAGGGGGACTCATGGTATTGGGGTTGAGGAGTGGGTAGAAGAAGTTTGTACCAGCATGCGAGTCCGGCATGTTGAACCCACAGATCAGGCTGCTTTCATTTTTGACCATCTCGAAGGTGTAGCTCGGGATGAGATTAAATATAGACCATTAGCTGAACGTGAGAATCCAGAAACTGTTTTCGCCATTTTGAGAGAACTATATGGTTGCCAACAGTCGTATGTCTTACTACAAGAGGACTTCTTTTCACGGAGACAGTTAGACGGTGAAACTTTGCAGGAATTTTCCCATTCGTTGTTTTGTTTAATGAACAAAGTTAAAGCTAATTCTCCTCATGCCATGACTAATGCAGACATTTTACTTCGTGATCAATTTACTCAAAATGTTAGCAATTCTGATCTGCGTAGGGAATTAAAGCGCTACGTTCGTGACAATCCAAGGTGTACATTGCTGGAAGTTAGGGCTGAGGCCATTACATGGGAGCGTGAGGGTGGGGTGGCCAACAATAGTGTTGTGCCGTCCTCTTGTGCTGTACAACGGGCTAGTGCACCCCCTCTCCAAATTGAGCCCCCCTCTAATTCTACTGCCTCACAGATTGCCACTCTGACAGAATTGGTACAAAAGCAACAGGACCAGTTGGATCAGATCACTCAATCCCTAGCAGCTATGCAGCAGCACCCTGTGGCCAGTTCTTCTGGTCCTAGTAGTGTGATTTGTCACAGGTGTCAGCAACCAGGTCACATTGCACGGTACTGTAACGCCCGTTCCCAGTTCAGGTCCCCTCGGGTCCAAGCCACCACTAGCCCTCAGTTGTCGGAAAAACTAACTCCCCCTAGTGTAAGGAGCCGGACATTAGGAGGGGGTGGTTCAGGCTCAGTGGGTCCCCATGTAGATGAGGTGAAGGAGTGTTTAATGGCGCCTTGTCCCCAAGTCACTGTGAAATTATCTGGAGTTCCAGTCCAGTGTGTCCTTGACACTGGTTCTATGGTTTCTACCATTTCAGAGAGCTTTTTCAGGAAATATTTTCCAGACAAGTTAAAGTCCTGTCATTGGTTAGAGTTGAGAGCTGCCAACGGTTTGAGCATTCCTTACTTGGGCTATCTTGAGCCAGACATAGAGGTGTGTGGTGTGGTAATTCCTAGAAGAGGGATCTTGGTTGTTAGAGACCCTCCAGGCCGGGTTAGTTTACCTCATATACCGGGAATAATTGGGATGAATGTCATAAAGGCCTACTATTTTCAGTTGTTTGACCAGTATGGCCCTGAGTTGTTTGAACGCCCTACAGTTTTGGGGGCTTTCAGTTCCTGGCTTCCTGCCTTCCAGTTATATCAGCAGACCGACTTGCAGAAAGGCCCTATTCAGACTAGTGTTGCAAAGTTGCGTGGTAAAAGACCTGTGGTTGTTCCTGCTGGCACTACTAAACTTGTACCTGCTACTTGTTCTGCTATGTTGGCCTTGGCAGGGGCTGTTTTGATTGAACCCTTAAATGCAAAGTTTGGCTTACCTGAGGGTTTGTTAGTGTCTCCTTCTCTCTTGCATGTTTTTCGGGGTACTGTTTATGTTCCTGTGGTGAATGTAGGGGTGTGTACGGTTACATTGAAACCCCGCTGTTCTCTTGGAGTGTTGTCTCCTATAGATGTGGTGAGCCTACCATCAGAGTTGCAGGAAGTCCCTTGTGCACAGGAGCAAATTATCGCTGCAGTCAGGTCCCATACTGTCGAGACTGGCTCAGTTAGAGAGAAGATAACCTCCCTTGATCTCTCTATGCTGGATGGAATAGAGCAGTACAAAGTGAGAGCCTTATTGCTAAAGTATGAATCTGTGTTTTCTGCTTTTGATGGTGACCTTGGCTTTACCAATTTAATTGAGCATAGCATCCCTTTGTTAGATGATATTCCCGTACGACAGCGGTATCGGCGCATCCCTCCATCTGAATATGAGGCAGTTAAGTCTCACATTAACCAGCTGCTGGCAACCCGGGTAATTCGAGAGAGCAGTAGCCCTTATGCGTCCCCAATTGTCCTAGTCAGAAAGAAGGACGGTAGTCTTCGCCTTTGTGTAGACTACAGACAACTTAATAAAAAGACCAGGAAGGATGCTTTTCCACTGCCTCGAATAGAAGAGACACTAGACTCCCTCTCGGGCGCCCGCTGGTTTACAACAATGGACCTTGCTTCTGGATATAACCAGGTTCCAGTTGCAGAGATCGATAAGCCAAAAACGGCTTTCTGCACCCCGTTTGGCCTGTTCGAGTTCAACCGTATGCCATTTGGACTATGCAATGCACCAGGGACTTTCCAGCGTTTGATGGAGAGGATATTTGGGGCCCAGCATGGTCAGTCACTCTTGTTATATCTGGATGATATTGTTGTGTTCTCTTCCAGTGTTGATGATCACTTGACACGGCTGGAAGGGGTACTAAGTCGCCTAAAACAAGAAGGATTGAAAGTCAAGTTGGAAAAGTGTGACTTCTTCAAAAAGCAGGTGAAATATCTGGGACATCTCATCTCTGAGGAGGGCGTGGCCACGGACCCAGAAAAGGTTGCGGCAGTGTTAAACTGGCCTCACCCCACCAACATCTCAGAGTTGCGGTCGTTCCTGGGGTTTGCCAATTATTACAGGAGGTTCGTAGAAGATTTTTCTAAACTAGCTGGCCCCCTTCATCGTCTTGTTGCAGAACTTGCTGGGTCGAAGGTGTGCAGAGGACGAAGGCAACTGTTGGAAGACGTTTGGTCAGAGGACTGTGAAAGGAGCTTCCAGGAGCTCAAGGCCAAGCTTGTAAGTGCCCCCACACTTGCTTTTGCTGATTTCTCTCTGCCTTTCATTTTAGAGGTCGACGCCAGCCACAGTGGGCTAGGAGCCGTATTGTCTCAAGAGCAAGGTGGCAAAGTGAAACCAGTTGCATATGCCAGCCGCAGCTTACATGTTGCTGAGAAACATTATAGCTCCATGAAGCTCGAAATGTTAGCCATGAAGTGGGCCATGACTGAGAAGTTCAAAGAGTACCTGTGGGGTCACCGATGTATAGTATGGACAGACAATAACCCCTTGAGTCATTTGGACACAGCCAAACTGGGCACCACGGAGCATCGGTGGATCGCTGAACTCTCAGCATTTGAGTATACAGTCCGATATCGCCCAGGCCGTGTGAACAAGAATGCAGATTCCCTCTCAAGGCAACAGACTAGTGGGGACAGAACGCAACTGGAGTATCTCCTCCCAGGAACAGTCATTCCAGAGGTAATTGGTGAGCGGTTTGTGGGAGTGCAGGAAGACCCTGTCCAGTTGGTCATAACTGCTCTGCCATCCCGCAGCGGGGAAGATCTGGGGGTACTCCAAAGGGCTGACCCTGCCATCTCAGCGTTTCTGGAGTTTTGGCAGCAGCAGAGAGTGCCAAGCTGTGCTGAGAAGGAGCGTCTGGGTCCAGAGGCCCGGGGACTTGTAAAACAGTGGGGCCGAATTGTCCGGAAGGAGGACCTCCTGTATCGGCGCAGCTGGAGACCAGATGGTGGAGAAGAGGTTCTCCAGTTACTTCTCCCAGAGAGCTTAAGATCAGAAGTGTTACAGGAGCTTCATCAACATCATGGCCACCAAGGGATAGAGAGGACGACTGATGTCGTGAAGCAGAGGTGTTTCTGGCCAGGGATGGACAAAGATGTAAAGGACTGGTGCCAGCAGTGTGAAAGGTGTACCCTGGCTAAAAACACCCAGCCAAGAGCTCGTGCTCCTATGGGTCACCTCCTTGCTTCAAGACCAAATCAGCTGCTGGCCATTGATTTTACACTGTTGGAAACCGCCCGCGATGGAAGGGAGCTTGTGATGGTGATGACAGATGTGTTTTCAAAGTTCACCCAAGCCATCCCCACTCGTGATCAAAAAGCAGCTACGGTAGCAAAGATCCTGGTTCGTGAGTGGTTTTACCGTTTTGGAGTACCGGCTCGCATCCACTCAGACCAGGGGAGGAACTTTGAGAGTCTCTTGGTGCAACAGTTATGTGAGCTGTATGGAGTTCAGAAAAGTCGTACCACACCTTACCACCCACAAGGAAATGGACAGTGTGAACGCTTTAATCGAACTATGTTTAACCTGCTTCGTTCCCTTCCTCCAGAAGAAAAACGAAATTGGCCAGAACACCTCCCACAGCTTGTCTTCCACTATAACACCACTGCCCATCAGTCGACTGGTGAATCACCCCACTTCCTCATGTTTGGACAAGAACCTCACTTGCCAGTGGATTTCCTTCTTGGCCATCTTCCGGAGCCTACGGCACCCAGTGTGTGTGACTGGGTGGCAGAGCACAGGAGGCGTCTGAATGTGGCCATGGATGCTGCCAGGGGCAGAGTGGAGCTGGCAGCCCAGAGGAGGAAAGTGAGGCATGATGAAAAGGTTCAGTGCAAGCCACTTGAAGTGGGACAAAGAGTGTATTTGCGTGATGTGGGCCCAGGTCGCAGAAAAATTCAAGATGCATGGGGGTCCACAGTGTACCAAGTCGTGAGAGGGCCCAGTACAGGTGGTGTGGTATATTCAATTGCTCCAGTTGATAAGCTTCATCTTGTGAGACAAGTGCATCGTACTGCTATAAAACCTGCTCTACCACCTACAGATGCCTGCCCTGATGCTTGGCTGCAGTGTCTGCCTGATGAGACTAGTGACGAGGATGATGTGGAGTCTGGATCTTGGCTGGTGGTCCGAGAGGCTGTTAGTAACCCGCCTGTAAAGCCTGAACCACCGGAAAGGCCTCCAGTTCATATGCCATATGAGGCGCCACCAGCTGTACAAGCTCCCCAAAGCAGTATCATCGGCCCCAGGAAGTCCAGCCGTAAAACCGCTGGCAAACACTCCAACCCCCATCACCTCCCACGACCGGTTAGGAGTGACGACTGTAGGGCTACTGTTTCTGTGGACACGGGTGCCAGCAGCCTGGTTACCGCCACTTTTTGACCCTGGTTGCGGTTTTGATTTATCGGTGAGCCACCGATCCATAAAGGGGGGAAGGATGTAACCGGGTGGTTTTAGTTCATTGGAAGAGTGGCTGTAAATTCCCACTCTGGTTTGGCTCCCTGAACACACCGTGTCCTGTTCCTCCACCTTCAGTGTGGTTTAGCTCATTAGTGTTACTAAGCACCAGGTGTGTAAGCCAAACATTCTTCTCCAGGGTGTTGGCTGTTTAGTCTCTTGCTGCATGTGGCTGTAGTGAGTGCTGCTGCAGTGTTCATGGAGTTGTGCAAAGCCCTGAAGCACAAGCTAAGGTAAATGTTTTTTTTCATTAGTCACTTATGGCTGGTTGGGTGCTGTCAATGCTGCTCCACATATTGTTGTGGAGTTCTGTTAAAAGTTATTTGTATTTGTTTGTTTCTTTAGGACATGTGCCAGTGGGTGGCAGATTGCCACTGCAACTAATTGAATGTGCTTGTTGTTGGGGTTGTGACTGATTAAGGTACATGCTTGTATTTTCTAATATTGTTTATCATGTGCAAGCACCTTACTAACTGTCATTCCTGTCATTCCTGTACAGCAGATTGCTACGGTTGCTATATTGTGCTCCCAACTCTGTGCCTTGTTTTAAACTGTACATGCTCTCATGTTACTGGCATGTAACATCCTTTGGTGTTTAGTGATTTGGAGTTGTGCTAGCCTTTTACAACTGGCATGGTAGAACCACCATAGCATAAATGCATCTAATAAAGGCTGTTTTAATATTGAAAGGAATTAATAAAATATATATTGTATACAACACTTCTGTTTTTGTCATTTGAAGCCAGGCGTACCTGCGTATTTGTAATAGGGAAGCCCTAGACTATTTACAGTCTACCAGTTGGCTTTAGAGTCACATCCTCTGAGTCACAATCCAGGCCTTCATAGCCCGTGTTACATATATATATATATAATATAGAAAATATATAAATAGCGGATTGGATTAGCTTCCCCTAATTTTCATAAGACATTTGTGCTTTTGAAATTGTGGACCTACAAAAATTAATAAGCGTTTTAGAAATTGTGGAACTAATTTTTTAATTAGCGGTGCCCAGCTGTGAATGCTGCAGATAATACATGTTTTTATTGTTTTTACTCTGTGACACCGTGCACACTTGGACTTGTGATTCTGTGCATCAGAATTTCAGGGATGACATGCTGAGTTAAATAATATTAAGTAAAACAAGAGAGGAATGATTATACCTTTGAAAGTTTTTATTTAACACAAAGTAAAACCAATGTGTCATTTTAACTGCAGTAAACACATTGAAGTAAAAGTTGTCTGCCTGAAAATAGGAGCATTAGACCTAACAAAGGAATATCAGATCATTTCAAATCCAGTTTGTCTTCAACTCTAGTTAAAATACGGTCTAGTCAACCTTGTAGTCAATAGTGAGCAATATTTTAACTTCCTGACACCATTTTCAAAAGTTGGACCTGAGTGTCGAGACATTTGGAGACATCTCTTTTCTCCTAACATCCCATGAACTGACACATTTTAATATTACAGCAAGAATTTCTTGTTCAAATTCAGAAGAAGTTGGTTTTCAGAGGGTTTTTTAGACCCATCGGGCTGTTTTGGGGAAAAGAATCTGTCCTGCTGAACTGAATACTCTTTCAATAATCTTTCAATAGTCTTTTAATAAGGCCATGGGTGGTGTGTATCTTCTGGCTGACTCTCCACGGTGGAATCCATTTTGGGTGTGCTAGTGGTGCTGTGGGTGCTCCCAGCTCAATGACATTTATACTGCTAGAATATAAGTCATTGGCCCAGCTCTTCTTGAAAGCAGGTCTAACGTTACCTGCCCGCTTTGCAGTGATTCAGTGGACCAACTCCACTCTCACCATTGGTTACTTTCAAACTAACAAACAAATAAAAAACCCACAGCGTGAATGTAACTTGTAACTCAACGCATTATAGAAATGTAGTGTAGTAGAAAGTACAGATACTTCATGTAAAATGTAGTGGAGTAAAAGTAAAAAGTACCAATGTTTAACTTTACTTAAGTAAAGTACAGATACATGAAAAATGTACTTAAGTACAGTAACAAAGTACTTGTACTTAGTTACATCCCACCACTGGAAACCACGATCACCCATCACCTCATCTCCAGCACGCAGATAGTCCAGAAACCCAGAGTTCTGTGTTATATACCTGTCACTGCATTTACCACCATAAGCATCTGAAATAAACATGATTATTCCAGAGGGAGAAACAGCCAATAAATATTTCTGTGGGTCCTTTGGAATAGGAGTGGTCCTCCATCCCTGGGCATGACCACTGTGTTTGGGCATCAACAGAGGTTGTTGGTGGTGTTTACAGCTCCACACTCTCGTCAAGCCCATCTGAAAGTAAAAGTACAGTATACAAACATTAGGGTTCATTTATGAACACACACACACACCTATATTATATAAATAAACACACACACTTATATATATATAAATAAACACACACACACACACCTATATTATATATATATATATAAATAAACACACACACACACCTATATTATATATATAAATAAACACACACACACACCTATTATATATAAAAATAAACTCACACACACACAAACACACCTAGATTATATACAGTATATATATAAATAAACACACACACACCTATATTATATATATAAATAAACACACACACACACACACACACCTATATTATATTATATATATATATATATATATATATAAATAAACACACACACACACACACACACACCTATATTATGTGAAGTTTTTGGGTGTTATCATTGATGACAAACTGACATGGAAACAACACATAAATTCTGTAAGAATAAAAATAGCTAGATCGATAGCAGTACTGTACAAAGTCAGAGACCTATTGAATGATAAAGCTCTGTATTTGTTGTATAACACAATCATTGTTCCACACTTAATCTATTGTATTGATGTTTGGGGGAAAGCGTGTAAAACAATCACAAAGCCTATTTTTGTATTACAGAAAAGAGCTGTAAGAATTATCACTAGAAAACATTACCGTCATCCATCAAGTACATTATTTTATCAACTGAAGTTATTGAAGTTCCATGATTTGGTAGACTATAATATTTTATCAGTTATGTATAGAGCTCAAAATAATGCATTACCTTTAAATATCCAAATGCACTTTGTTAAAAGACAAAGTTGTTATAATCTTAAGGGAACAGAGTTGTTTGTAAAACCACAATTCAGAACCAGTTTGAAGGGACGTTCTACCTCAATCCAGGGAATTAGATTATGGAATGGCTTGGAGAATGTAGTTAAAAATGCCAAGTCAATGTTTACATTTAAAAAAATGATCAAAACAAATGTGTTAAAAAAATATATGTGAAATAACGTAATGTGTATTGTATTAGTTAGAAAATTAGAAAGAGTTAGTCATTTTGTACTGTTAGTTAGAAAATTAAAAAGAGTTAGTAATTTTGTACTGTTGGTTGAAGAATATTATTGTTTAACCTGACTGTTGGAAAAAGTTGGTTGAAGATTATTATTGTTTACATGGTTTGACTACTGTTGTTTAATCTGATTGTTGGAGATAAGGGGCAGATATAATAAGATTTATTCTTCTTTCTGCCACCTTTCATTTTTTTTACATTTTGTACACTATCATTATGAGATTGCCTTGTATTGTTTCTTTTGTAAAAAAATGAACAAATTTAATAAACATAAACATAAACAACATAAACATAAACATATATAAATAAACACACACACACACACCTATATTCAGGTAGTCCCCGACTTACGAGCTCTCTGACTTACGAGGTCCCGGACTTACGAGCATGCATCTCATTTAAAAAAAAAAATAATAATAATAATTTTTTTTTTTTTTTTTTACTTTTTTTTTTTTTTTTTTATAAATGAATACATGTACAGTACTGGACAGTCACCAAGCACTTAGCCTATCCTAACACAGTTTTTAAAGATGAAGGAATAAGTTGAATTGTCTCCCTTTCACATAAAGGGAGCAAGCTCCCTATGGAGCCTGCAGGGAGGAGGGAGACAATTCAACTGACTCCTTCATCTTTAAAAACTGTGTTAGGATAGGCTAAGTGCTTGGTGACTGTACAGTACTGTACATTTATCTATTTATAAATAAAAAACAATAAAAATAAAAATACTATATATACTGTATATAATACTATATATACTGTAGTCCAAGCCGGCTGCCGGGAGCCGCAACCTTCCTAAAATTGCTGGCGAGTATTTGCTGAAACGTACGGAAGTTGCGCAATTATGATTAAAAATGATCATTTTTATTAAAAATATTATTTCTAAAGCCTTTAAAACCACCACAGCTGCAACAAAGTGCTGTACACATGAAATTAATAACATTTAAACACAAAAAATAATAATAAAAAAATGCATATTTTTATTAAATATGATACGTTCGTAGGTCCGAGTTGCCGTAGGTCGAGGGTTACCTGCATATATATATATATATATATATAATGTAATAGTTGATAATATGGAAATGATAACAATAGAAATGATAAACAAAAATGATAAAAACATAATACACTACACCACGGGGCGGCTGTGGTGTAGTGGTAATGGCAGTCGACCCCTGATCGGAAGGTTGGAGGTTCGAATCCCGCATCCGCCCACCATGTGTCGTTGTGTCCCTGGGCAAGACACTTAACCCCGAGTTGCTCCCGGTAGGTCTGGATGGCGCCTTGCAAGGCAGGCTACCACTACCGGTGTATGAATGTGTGAATGAATGGGTGGATGGCTGGTATTGTAAAGCGCTTTGGGGCTCCTCACAGGGGGCTGGAAAGCGCTATATAAATAAGCTCCATTTACCATTTACCATATAATAAGTTGTGTATATAGATCACCAGGATCAAATATAGAAATATTCACTGATAAAATCTTGGAGCTATTGGAGAAGAGTTTTAATAAAAAAGTTTTTTTGTGTGGAGACTTTAACATTGATATGGGAAATAAAACAGATTCAAATAACATCAGTACATTTATAAATTCAATGTACAGTTTAAATATGTATCCGTTGATATCCAAGCCAACAAGAATTACAACTCATAGTGCCACAATAATTGATAATATTTTCACAAATATAACAAACGGAGAGGTGATAGGTGGTATTTTAACGACCGACTTAAGTGATCATTTACCAGTTTTCACAATCTATAAAAATGATCAAAGTATCACAAAAGCAGTTAAAACAAAGAAAAAGATCATAAACACATCAAAAAAAGTTTTGGAAAAATTAAAAGAGGATCTAGATAAACAAGACTGGAATGAAGTGTATGTTGATGATGTGAACAGATCATATGATGAGTTTATGAATATCTTGGAAACTCTGTATGAAAAGAATTGTATACAAAAAAATTATACAAAGAGAAATATCGTTGACCAACCATGAAAGACAAAATGTTTGAGAAATGCTTGTAAAAAAAAAAAGAATTATTTGATGGAGATGTTCAATATTTATCATCTAAAACTAATTACTCTGACCCAATAATTATAACCCAGCTCACTTATATCAAATATTCTCTGTTCCCTTTAAACACTTATATTTGATAGTACAAACATGTTGTTTGCTTTTCTCCTTGATACAGAAAAGACAGTCTTCTAGCCTTGACAATGTTTGGATTAGATGTTCTTGTTTGATCAGAACCATGACTTGTTTGTTTTATCTGTAAGACGTCAGAGCTTGTCAAACTCCACCTGCTTCTTGTTTAAATAGCTTGTCATGTCCAGTACAATTCGGAATTGTGCTGGACAATGTATTTGAGACCAAACTAAGTTTCAAAAGACATTAAAAAGCCTTCCCCTTTGCAAAGTTTGTTTGTCTGTTTTAACACTGTTCTCTTGTTTATCTTGTGTGGTTTTTATTAAGGTAACAGGGGTTTAAAATCCCCATCATTATGGTGCCGAAAACCCATTCTCCCCATACCTGCTCCTGATGACCTCTGAACGGAGCGCAGCTGCGAGGCACGGTAAATATGACAGAAAGTCCAGTGATTGGGTTTGTCTCTGGCCAGCTTCCTCTGTCCATTTGGTGCGATCAAGGTCGGGTTGGCGGAGATTTCCAGACATAGCACAGGTCAACAAGAACGTGAGTGTTAAAATGTGTTTGTTTATACGTCGTTTTTAAAACAATTTGAGTACAGTAACAGGAACTAGTTCACCCTGAGCCGATGACTTGAAATTTGCAGTGAGGTGTCTGTTTTTCGACAACTAAGCAAGTTTTTGCGCACATCGTTAGTTGACAGAGCCAATATCTTTTTCTATACAGGTAGTCCCCAACTTAAGAGCAGGTTCCGTTCCTGCGAGGTGCTCGTAAGATGAAAATTCATATGTGGGAACACGAAGCACATGTTCTCGTAGGTCCGGAGCGCTCGTGGGACGGGGAACACCTGTATTTAAGCGAGGGCGGTGTTGGCCTTGTTTTCTTATTCGCCCCAAATTCGTTGTTTGGTTCACTTTGGATCAAAAAAGGAGAGATACACTGAAAACACGACAAACGCACATAATTTAAAGTTCCAAAAACCAGTTTAATTAATCATAAGTTTAAAAAGTCACAGAATACATTTGTTCTATTTCTAAAAGCCATTACATTTGTTTAAAAGAGAACAAGGGAGAAAGTGGGGAGAGAGGGAAAGAAAAGACATTGAAATGCGCATTTCAAGGGAGACCCCATATACAACCTGTTTTAGTTGTTCTTCTCCGTGGGTTTCTCTGCGTTTCTGGCGTGGAGGAGGATACTCATGTTTTTATACTCCTGCAGGGTATTTCCTGCTTTCCACCAATGACAGAGGCCCTTCTTTGTTTCTCTTGTGGGGTACTTTCCTCCCCCTTAACTGATAGAGGCCTCTATCATGTGAAACAGGAAATACCATTTGCTTTTTTCAGCTTGCATAACTTTTTGGGCAAGAGAGTAAAGGATAATATTCATTCATTCATCCAACCTTTATTTATACAGGCTGGCCTCAGCACCGTTCTACATGTTACACAATTCTATTTTTAATCTGATTGGAACTAATACACAACTATTAGATAATTAATACACAAATGCTTTATGATCAAGGTATTAACTGTTTTACAAATGTTTATACAATCATGTCTTCTGCGCCTTAAAGTGGCTTATACATATTATAAATCTACACACTTATTTATCCCACAAAATGGAGCAGTTTTCAGAGATGGACACCTTTGTGCCTTTTCCAGCTCACACAGACCGCTAACAGAGGGGGAAGGGAGAGCTTTATACCCTCTGGCTGAACAACCACACAGAACAAAGAGACCCCCAGTGACTTCCCGCCAGTCATATATCTGCAAAGTCATAAAACTGTCAGACAGAGAGGCGCCAGGCCTTCTACCCTTCTCCCCCAAGCCAATCAGAGGCCAGAACTGATCCAAACAGAGCACTCTTTCAGAACCAGAACCTCACCAAGACAAATCTGTGTACTTGCTCACAATCCTGTCTTTTTAGTAAATCTTTTCATTCTACAAGAGAGACTGATCATTTGAACACCGTGTGAAAACTCCTTCAAAATAAATGAAAACACAAAGATAAAAATATTTTTATTTCATAACAAACCCCATTTGGACCTCATTCTGCTGAGGTCCATCCCAAAAGAAATAAAATCACACACCTAATAACGCAGCTAAACGCATATATACACAATATTCAATCAGTTTTTTCAAAATCCTCCAAGTTATAGTTTTTTAACAAAAGCAGTTGCCGCATCACTTCAGGATCTCTTTTTTCCAGGGTGGACGTGATAAGTCTAACCGTCAAAGACCTTAAACAAGGCACGTAGCAGCACCCGCAAGTTATAAGTATGCCTAAGAAAATAGCCAATGATACCATTATAGATACAAACACCTGTTTCCAGGGACCGAAGATCTTTATCAGCCAATTGTCCAGTGGGTCGTCCAGACCCGAATGGCTTTTCATTTCATCTGAGAGGGTTCTAAGGCCTTCTAGGGCTCTTGTGACTTTGCCATCTGGAGCA
Organism: Garcialebias charrua; assembly: GCA_038048925.1. Taxonomy (NCBI): domain Eukaryota; kingdom Metazoa; phylum Chordata; class Actinopteri; order Cyprinodontiformes; family Rivulidae; genus Garcialebias; species Garcialebias charrua. The sequence continues at coordinate 13,465 of JBBPBX010045017.1, forward strand.
GTGTTGTTTGGAATAAATGTACAGCAAAGGTCACCAAACATACTACAAACCCCTCCCCGTTCCGCCAAAAGCATATCCAACGCCATCCTGTTCTGAACTGCCATCAGGGAAGTCGGCGCCAGTTGTTCGGCCAGACCTTCTACCGCGTCTCTGGTGAGATTGGACAGTCGCATAACATTATAATGCACATAATTTATCCTGTCAACATTTTTATTGGGAGTAACAGGAAACACTGCTGAAATGATAGGAAAGCTCTCAAACCCAGCTGCCACCTGATCAGCCAATTTGTATTCATTTGGCACACCCCGCGGAATGCCTATAGAGTCAATATAAGTAGGTGAGCCGACGGTTGGATCAAAATTAGCAGATCTCCTTCTCCTATTTTGAGAGAGATCAGTTCCGTTCAGGATCTCCAATCTGGGACCAATCAGAGCCAGAGGAGCCGCCAATCGTACCATGGCACAAAGTCCAATGGTGTTGTCCAAGATACGAGTGAGTAATCTCCTTTCCCCACAATAGTAGTATAAGCCCGATCTAACAAGAGGGCCAATCACTTTTCTATCCCCTTTTTCTGTGCTCGCTGGCCTCGTCTGATTGCACCAGCTTGGGTCAATCATGCCCACATTTATTTTGGCATTTGGACTCGTGAAATTAAAACAGAAGTAATCATTGCGTTTTGTAGCATGGAACGGGCCAGCTTTGGTGTGATTCCCGGCTAAGGGAAACACTTCACTTAAGGTTGTACAATTAGCATGCATCTGCGTTCTGGTCAAGTTTAGCATGCAAGCAAACCCCCATGTATCCTCTGGGAACAAGGGAGCCGGCTCAGTGTACAACAGCGGGCGTGCTGCGGCACATGCCACGCATTCAGACAACGAGGCCTGCTTTGCCGCCTCCGATAACCATGCCAACCATATATTATTGTCATGGTATCCGGTAGACATTGCGATTACCTCGACCGGAGTCAACTTTGTGTAATCGGTGGTAATTATGTCTGAAGTTTGGTGCGGGGTCACAGGGGGAAAAGAAGAGTTACCTAGAGAGCTGATAGTGTTTACCATTTCAATTCGTAATGATCCATATTTTGGTGGATAGGAGTTCACTATCACTCTCATAACATGAAAATTGAACGGATGTTCGTCCATTTCAAAAGTGGACACCGCTTTAATAGACAGGGAAACCGGATTCTGGGTGAGGGAGAAATCCCTCTGGAGAGTGAACTTGCTAGTCCAAAACTGGCGAAATCCTGGCCGATCCGACTTAGGCTGGGAAAATACCCAGGACCCTTGTTGTAAAACCACCTTATCCCCGCTACATTGGACATTTTGGCCAGCACATAGTACAATTTCCCCCCAAGTGCAGCTCCGTGGGCATTGTAAAGCCGTAGGTGGACACTGACACATGTATATATCTGCATGCCTGAATGAAATATTCTGGCCTGCACAATCAATTACATCGCATAAATCGAACGTGAAAGTGGTAGTCTGGTTTGCGATATACTCTAGTTTGAGGATTTTTTGGTGCGCGCCATACTCTCTCTTATGTCTATAAACTTCGCAATCATTTTTCCCAGGGATTACGCAGAAATGTTCTAGGAGGACAATCAAAATTACCATACTTATTCCACTTATTCCAACTGCCATAGTGACCCTCTTGTCTGGCCACCACATTTTGACTCAATTTATTAATATGCAAATTGTAGAATATAAGGAAATATATGCAAACTATGAACGATAATAATAGTAAGCGCTTAGGATATTGCAGAATTATGAACCTTAAGTTTCCCAAGTTCCTCCTCCAGCAGCAAGGCAGTTGTCTCCCTTGAACACACAAAAATAGAGAAAGAACACAAGATTTATATCACCATCACAGAAACATTAATATACTTTTTGAATGTGCCACACGTACTCAGGGGCATTCCCCTGGCGTTGCTCGGGAATGTCCTCCTATGTCCCCGAGTTTTCTTCGTGTTATGTGAGACTCTAATATGTAATGTTTTTATCTTTCTAGGTGTCTGTTCTATGTGTGGATATTCCAGCACCGAGTGGCCCCATTAAACAGAGTCTTTCTGGGCCCGCACGCAACTTTACTCGGCTACTTTGGGTCTATCAAGGCACAAGAGTTCGAATGCGAGCTCTTCTTGTCGTCCTGCTCGATCCTCTTAGCTCCTTGCTGGTTCACGGGCTGGAGCAGTGGCGGTTCCTCAGTTAACCACCAGGGGGGGCTATTTTCTCAAAAATGAAAAAATAACATTTCAAGTTTTTCTGGTGTTTATTTATCAAATGCAGATTAAAACTAGGCCAACAGTACAATGAAATGCTCAGATTGAGAACCAACAATTTAACTCACTAAAACAACAAAGAACAAACAAAAAAAAATACTAAAGCATGCAATAAAGGTACAAAAATAAAGTACCTACAAATGAAAAAGTAATACAAGGTCCTACAAACATAGTAAAAAACAACATGGTAGAATTTCAATGGTGCAACAGGATGTATTTAAATGAATAAGTAGTTCAAGGTTGTAATTTAAGCTACACACACATATCTATATATATATATATATATATATATATATATATATATATATATATATATATATATATATATATAGCACATAATTACTGTCAGAAGCTAATATTAGTTTGTGACAGTAATTATGTGATATATATTGCACATAATTACTGTCACAAGCTAATATTAGCTTGTGACAGTAATTATGTGATATATATTGCACATAATTACTGTCACAAGCTAATATTTGTTCAACAAATATTAGCTTTTGCACCAAGCCACATCTTTGCACCAAGCCACAGCTTTGCACCAAGCCACATCTGTGACAACAAATTTTGTTGTCACAGATGTGGCTTGGTGCAAAGTTATTGCCAGTTGTTTAGTGTTATTTATTGAGAGTCCAGTAATCTGACAGCCAGTGGATAATAGCTGTCCTTTAGTCTTTTTGTGTGTGATGACAGATTCCTGTATTGTCTGCCCGAGGGTAGTAGATGGAAGAGCCCTTGTGCAGACTGGAGGTGATCCTTGATGATGCTGTGTGCTTTACACAGATGTCTGCTGTGGTAGATGTTCTTTTTGTGGAGACTGCTACTAGTGATGTTCTCTGCTGTTTGCACCACCCTCTGTAGTGTTTCAGCTCTAAACGCTAAGGTATCACACTGTGTAGTTAAATGAACTATTTCAACAAAAGCAGTGTTCTACGTTTTGTACATAAATTTTGCCCTTCTATCCTTGAGAGAAGCAAATTTCTCAATGACTCTTTGGTTGAAGTCAGGGACGGCTTTGACCAGATTTTTCTCCATGGAGAGCATGGCCAATGCATTGAGTCGATCCTGTGACATCGTGTTCCTGAGGAAGGTCTTTATTCTCTTCAGTGTTGAGAAGCATCTCTCAGACTCAGCTGTGGTCATAGGAGTTGTGATGAGGATTTTCAGCAGAGTCACAGTCTCTGAGAAGGTGTCATGAAGATTGTTCCCCATGAAGAGCTCGTACAGAGCCACAGCACCACTGCAGCTCCTGAAATCTTCATCGCTGTAGATGAGAGCCAGTTCAGTTTTCAGCTTGTTCTTGTTCAGCAGTGGGTACGCCTCCATGGTGGAGTTCAGTGCTGCTTCAGGGAAATGACTGTGGTAATGCTGGAATCTGTCTGCCTGCAGCAGCGTAGCACTGATCAGATGATTTGTGAAGGTAAATCTTTGTTTTACATGGGCCAAGATTGTGTCACAAACCTAAAAAATGAATGCACCACTTTAATAAAATAGCCTCCTGACTAACAGCAGTTTAAATTTGTTCTCCTTGGAGGACATCTGTACACCTGAATATCTCCCACCCACAGCATATTACTGAATTAACTCTTTTTGCTCTCTACAGAGACTGAGGAACAGCTTCTACCCTGAGGTTGTTAAGACTCCTGAATCTCTAACCAGAAGAATCACTTTGAAATATCACATGTTGCTGCTGATCTGTTTCATGTTGCTGCTGATCTGTTTCATGTTTCTGTGTTCATTCGTGCCCATCTGCTCATACAGACTCATGTTTGTGCTGCTGTTTGGAGTAATGCTTTCTATGATATTAGTGCTTAGTGTATTGTTAGTAGATGTATTTCTTAGTTCATATCTTAGATGTTATTACTGTTTTTCTCTTACATTTTATTGTTGGATGTAACTGGGACCCTGTGTACATAATCTTGTTTCATCACATGTACCACATGTGGTGCAAATGGCAATAAAGATTCTCTGACTGATTTTGTGCTTTTCAATTATGCTAAATATGAAAGGGTGGGTTTTGGCACCTTTCTCTTCCATATGAATAATAAAATATTGGGCATGGACAATATTTATTTTTCCTGGTATTCAAGAGGATAGGGAAATGGCTAGTCAGCTTTCTAATTATTTAACATCTAACAATTTATGAGTATATGTGTACATTTAGAAGCAAGAGAAGGTTGCTGGTTCAAATCCCGGTCCGGTGCCTTTCTGGGTGGAGTTTGCATGTTCTCCCCGTGCATGCGTGGGTTTCCTCCGGGTACTCCGGTTTCCTCCCACAGACCAAAAAACATGCTTGTTAGGCTGATTGGTGACTCTAAATTGACCCTAGGTGTGAGTGTGAGAGTGGATGGTTGTTTGGTGTGAGTGAGACAGGTCCCTCTTGTAAATGAGTCCCCGTGACTCAACGAGGCTAGCCTGTATAAATAAAGGTTGAATGAATGAATGAATGAATGAATTTAATAGCAACAATTCAAATTGACATTGTAATTAGAAAGATGTAGTGCTCCTCACTTTTTCAAAATACAGAACTAATATGATGAAAAACATTGTACGGTAAAAGACCTACATCATGCATTTAGCTGCTCACCTCTGTAGCTATCCTCTGACGTTCACCAAGGCCCAGTGTGTGGCGTTTCTTAGCCATCTGGGATACACTGCCACTGTGTTCTCCACAAAGAGTAGGGAGTGAGTCTCTGCAGGACCATAAGAGAACAGTGTTCATATTTTAGTCACCAGGTAAAATAACAAGAAATGTGAAGTAGTTCAATCATAAGACATTAACAAAATACTGTATCAGTAATATTAAACAGCACAACATACACATTAATTTCAATTTACCGGTACCTGATTTTTTGAATGTGGTCTGTGAACTGCTGCATGATTCTCTGAACAAAGACTGAGTCGATGGTCCGCTTCTGGAGTTGGTTGTAGAGAATGTCCACATGAGGCATGACCAGATGGAACAGTTTCAGGAAAAAGCTGAAGCTTTCATCCTCCAGCAGCCGAACAAAGCCTCCAGCTTCTCTAACAGTGGTAGGATCAAACTGTCCTGAGTCCCTGATGGTTTCAAAACACTGGAGCAGTTTTTCTTTGTGTTCAAAAACAGTGTTCACAGCTCGGCTGTGGAAGTTCCACCTCACTGTGCTTGCTCTTGGAACTCTGTGGGCCACCACTTCATCGAGAATACTGGTTCTCTTTGGCGATCTTGAAAAAAAGCCGGAGAATCCAGCCAGGTCTGAGAAGAAAATATTCACTTTTGAGATATGGGAAGTCACCTGCTGCATGATAAGATTAAGCTGGTGAGCATAGCAGTGAATGTAGTGTGCATTTACATAGACATCTTGGATCTTCTTCTGTACACCACCTGTGGCTCCTCTCATGACACTCGCACCATCATATGCTTGTGAAATGAGCTTGCTCTTCTGGTCATCAGGGAGAATGGAGCTCAACCTTTCCAGAAGTGCTGTGGCGATGGAATCAGCTGTGGCACTTTGGAGAGGTATGAACTCAAAAAACCTCTCTTGGACATGATGGGCTTTGTCAATGTAACGGATCACAAGCACCAGCTGACACTGAGTGGAAATGTCCATTGTTTCATCAGCCTGGATGGAGACAAAGTCTGCACTCCTGATTTCTTCAATGATGCACTCTCTCAAAACTGACAGCATGCAATCAAGGAGTTCATTCTGCACAGCCTTGGATGTTCCCTTAAATACAGTGGCAGTCTGCAGGTGCTCATGTAGAACTGCATCCAGTGATGCTACAAAATCCACCAGTCCTCTAAAAATACCTGGATTTTCTGAGCTTTCACTTTCATCATGACCACGCAGAGCAAGTTCAAATGCACCACAGAACTTCACACAGTCTATTATTTTTGAAAGAATGTGCCTGTTTTTGTCAACCTCCTCATTGTGCTTACGGATCCCTACCCTGTAGCCTTCATCAAGCTGAGATGCAATGTTTACCCTTCCAAACATGGCGAGTCGTAGTGCACTGCTCATGTGGACCGCAGATTGTTCATGCTTCTTAGCTTTTTCTGAAAAATGCTTTAAATCAGTCATGCCTGTCTTTATCCAAACTGCGTCAGATCCTGAAGTTTGAAAAAGGAGGCAGGGAAAGCAGAATAAAGCATTAGCCTCGTTACATGCAGTTAGCCAAGCCTTCTTATCAAACCAGGCCCTGGAAAAAGATCGAGTGTACTGTCTCCCTCTGTCTTTGGACTGCTGAGTAATTTGGATGATGGGTCGATCAGGTCCGAGTTTTTTCACTTCCATCTTCTCCTGATTTGTTCTTCTCTCAAAAGGTGTTGTTTTCAGTGACTTCACTGAATTATTTAATGTCTCCTGCTCCATTTTGTCTCTCTGTCTGTTACACAGGTGGTAGATGTGTAGAGATGAAGGTGTTGTGTGGATTTTTTTCTGTAAAGAAAGTACAGAAGGCACATTAATTATGTATTTTTTTTAGCATTTTCCACATTGCTTGAAGTGCTTTGTGTGCACATATGTAATCACATTTTAACTTTCTTAATACAACATAAATAATAATATCCAGGTTATTTCAATTGCATTCCATCCACAGTGATCTTTATAATATTAAAATTAAATTCAAATAATTATATAATCACTGTTTCATAACATGAAAAATTCAAACTATTTAATGCTTAAATCTTTCTGCTACTTGATTTATTTAAGTTTAGTGTCTTTGAAACAACAGCACAACTTATAATGAAACTAAAGTTTAACTAAACTAAACTAAAACTAAAGTTTATTTATTCATTCAGATTTATTCATCAGAAAATTTGCAACTGCTGCTAAACGAAACGAGACAAAAGTTAACTAACACAGACAGACACTCTGAGGAGTAAACAGTTCATGATGAGCTGAAGATGGACAGACAGGAGTCGTCTTCACACATTCGGGTTTATAACTAGCAAGTAGCAACTTTTATAATGTTGCAGACAGTACACCACAACCATGAGCACAGCTACTAGCTACTGTGACTGCAACAACCACCCACACACACCACCACGTCCCGAACACAGATGAGAACAGCTCAAACTTTGCTCATGTGTGCTCAGCGATTTATTAAACTCACTAATTATTACTTGCTTACCTGTGTAGAAAGGCACCATTAATAATTACTGCTGTTTCAACGTCGCTAGTTGTCCGTGTGAAGCTCTGACTGTAAAACAGAGATGGTCCCCCGGTCCCCCTCCTTCCTGGCTCGAACCGGAAGTGCTGGCGATCCGTGACGATAAGAGACGAGTCCAGGCTCGAGACATAAACTACGGCCGCTAGCGGCCGCTAGTTATAATTAGATTCAATGGAAAAGCATGGGAAAAGCCCCCAGGCGGCGCCGAGCGGGGAAACCGGAAGTACGTCACTCACAATCAGAAAACGTTTTTTGAAACAAACAAAACAATCATTACTCATAAAATATTTATCCTACACAACTAAAAACATATATGCATGCATTTCGAAATATTTTTATTTTATTATTTCACTTTTATAAAAAAAAAATAATAATAATCTTCAAATGGTGAAGAAGAAAAGCTGCAGTTCCAAGGAGGAGCGGCGCCCCTAGCGCCCTCTAGTGGCGGCCGCCTCTGGGCTGGAGCACACTGACTCCAATGGTACCAGATCTCCCCCTTTCCTCTCAGCCTGACCGCATGTGACGTTCTCTCGGTCACTTGGAAAGGACCTGCCCAGCGAGGCTCCGCCCACTTTCTCTTAATGATCCTTAGCAGCACCCACTCAGCTGTGGGTAGGTCAGAGTCTCCTGGTGGACCCTTTTTCTCGTGTACCTGCTGAGTAAAGTTGGTTACCAAAGCTTTTAACTCATCAAAATATACCTTATGGTCCATCTGGATTCGGTCCAGGGAAAGGTCGACCTGTGGTTAACTCATAGGGAGAGAAACCAGTACCATTATTAACAGAAGTTCTTTCAGAACCAGAACCTCACGAAGACAAATCTGTGTACTTGCTCACAATCCTGTCTTTTTAGTAAATCTTTTCATTCTACAATAGAGACTGATCATTTGAACACCGTGTGAAAACTCCTTCAAAATAAATGAAAACACAAAGATAAAAATATTTTTATTTCATAACAGCGGTCAAAATAATAAGCCGAGACCAGACTTGTGAGGCTGACCGCCAGACCTTACAATGGATGTTCATAGTGTGTCCGGCCAGGCGAGAAGAGAAATTATGACAAGAACGTTTATTTTTATATTTGACGCGTCATTCTGTATTTGTTAAGTCCTTTTTTACGTGTATGTTTGTGTTTGTGGAGCGCTGCATATCTGGCCTTTTTCGTTCTTCCTCCCATTTTCCTCAGTGTGTGCATGTGTAGCTTGGCTCCTGGTCTGTTATCTGTTTTCTGTGGGCCTTCACCCCCCCCCCCCACCCATGCTGAACCTGCCTGCAGCCTGTTTTCTGTGTTTAGTGTTTAACTGCTCTGAGAGTGAATGTGAGTACGGTACCTTGTTTGTGTGTTTGAGAAGTTGCTATTTTGGAAGTTAGATGTAACTGGATCTAAAAGGTTTTCCAGTTTGATATTAATTTGCTCACATATATTAATAAATACTGTACACAAAAGGTTGTCTGTCTAAAGGCAAAAAAGAGATAGAACTTCAGTCAGTAAAAAAAATATGGCAGAATGAGTCAAGGGAAGCAAAGCATCTGATAAGTTTTTATTTTATTTTTAAAACAGTACTTGTGGCTCATAGCCTTGGGATGCAGCTGCGCCTGCACCTCCTCCAGATAGCTTGGTGAAGGCAAACTTGGATCATTGGGTTTGCTACAGAAGTTAATTAATTGTAGATGTCCAACCATTCATTACTTTTGAAGGTTTACAAAAAATAATTTAGTGGATCATGAGTTATTTTGCTAAGTGACAAAACACAAACAGTTTCAGCTGTTTTATCCTTCATTATAAAATACTTAGTTTCCTTCCCCTCCTCTCCCCACCACCCATCCTACAACCCCCCCTCCACCCCACTCTCCTCCCTCTCCTCCACCCCACCCTTCCCCCACCACCACTGTGCCAGCTTGGATTTGGGTTGACTGCAGAAGTCAGAAATACAGCACTTGGTTTCAGAGCAGAAACTAACAA
>JBBPBX010045018.1:5320-27195 GCA_038048925.1 Garcialebias charrua
TTTTAGATTTTTCTACCTGGATTATTGAGCATGCATCAGGGTATTGTATTGAACGTTCTTTTTTTTTTTTAGAAATTTATGCACCTTCACATTTCTCGAAATGAACAAACAACTTAAAAAAAAGACATAACAAAAGTGAAAAATATTCAAATCAACAAGAAGTTTATTAAAATAATAAATTAACTTTAAGTTCTGTATGTGAAACATATAATAAATAATAATAATAATCATTTTCTTTAAAAGCGCCTATCAGGACACCCAAGGACACTTAACAAACCAATACAGTCCAATATGTAAACATGCGTGTTCCCATGTAAGACTGCTGATTTCCAGTAAACTTTTTAAGCATGAATCAAAGATCTGGGCCAGAATGTTTTCAGGGTTATGGCCGTTTTTCCAATATAAGTGTGCTATGTAGCAAACAGGCAGGATTTTTGTAAATTAAGACCTGAGACTCATGAATCCTGATTTAGTGTAAGGATTTGGATCTTACCAGAATTAATTGTTGACAACAGAAGGAAATGCATGTTGTGAACCCAGGTTTGGATCACTTTTAACCAAACACCAGATCTATAATAGGCCTAGTTTTAAATATAGTACATTGTTAGGACTTAACTTAAACTTGATTATATTTTATTACCAGCGAAATTTAATTCACTAATTCAATCCCATTAAAACCCCAAAGCCTTTTCTCAGTTGCTCATTTTCCAAAGGTAAGAGACTGTTTCCCTGGCCACAGACGGACACTGTCCGCACCGAGCGTTCCACTGAACACGAGTGCTAAACAGAGCGACAGCGGCGACCCCATGATGTGACGCATCAACAGATGATCGCACCGGATGAGTGATATCCAATCAGCGGCTGTTCCTTCCCCTCTGTGGGTTTCAGGGATGTCTGCGGTTAATGACTCACTGCTGGAGCGCCTCCACGTCCCACAGAGAGAATCACGTCTGCAGGCCAAGCTTGAGCTTGATCAGATGCACGAACACCGGTGGCGTCTGCAGCATATGCCTAATTGGTAGTTTGAGCCCCTGCGCTGTTGTCGGCGTTCCAAATCATTAACATGCAATGCGCACTCTGGACTGTAGGCTCAGAAGAACCATTCGGATCCAGCAGAACATTTAAAGTGCTTTGTTGTACATGTGCTGTGAGGCACGAGGCCTCTGCTTTCTGTCACATGCAGATTCTTCCCCAGTTTTGCAATGTGAAATGTCACCACCTCTCTGATAAAAGCACATTTCATGGTGTTTTCTCGTGGGGGTCGGGTCGCGGCTGGTTTTTGTATCCTTTATTTAAAGCATCAGACGGAGGGAAAGGACTGAGCTGGACAGTGAGAGTTGTTAACAACTTGTTCAACATGTCTGTTCAGTTCAACACCACTCACACTCGTCTGTTGATCTCATTCATCATATCCACCGCTAATGCAGCCAGCTTTTATTTTCAGAGTTCATTTCACGATCATGTCCATGCCCCGAGTGGATGTGTGAGACTGTAATGAGCTCTCAGTTTAGACTGAGATGTTTGTTTGGGATTGCAGCAATTTGATCCTTTTAAGAGGAAGTATGGCAGGTTGAGTGGAAAAAATGTCCACTCGGTAATAAAACATGAAATGTTATTTCTAAAAAGTAAAAAGGAAAAGAAGAATTTTACTCAGTATGAGGAAGATGTGAAAAATAGAGTACTTTTCTCATAACTTGCCGTCTAAGTGAAACAAGAATTTGCTTCTACACAGACAGCCACACACAGAGAATATTTAGAATATTTGCAAAGATTTCATTGAGAAACAAATAGGGAACGTCTCACTCTGACCACAGTATTTTTTTACTTTTTACCCTGTGGTATACTTTGTAACAGAATGAAGTCTACACCAAACTGTAACCTCTCCGCTAAACAAACAATGTATGAACACAAATCAAAGTAACCAACAAAGAAGAGCAGTGGTTTCAGACTCAAATAATCTGATTCTGTGATTGAAACTACTCTTCGAAAGTCTTTAGACCAGCTCCGTGGGTCTGTTTGAAAGTAGAACATCATGTTCCTTTCACAAATGCTCTCCATAATTAGACTCAATGGTTGGGACTGAGTGATTTGTTGAATATTTCATTTGTTTGTTTGTTTGTTTTGCTATAGACAATTGTGATGTAAATACTTAGTAAGTTTTGCTATGTAGTATAGTAAGTACACAGTATACTGTATATAGTTTTGCTATGTAGTATATAGTAAGTACACAGTATAATGTATATTTTGCTATGTAGTATATAGTAAGTACACAGTATACTGTATATAGTTTGCTATGTAGTATATAGTAAGTACACAGTACAGTATACTGTATAATAATAATAATAATAATGAATTCAATTTATAACGCACTTTTCATTAATGAAAATCTCAAAGTGCTACAAGGAGCAACAGAATTAAATGTCAATAAAACAAATAATAAAACAATTAAAATCAATAACAATATCAGCCAAGATCAAAAGTAGAATCATGAGGAGGCAGAGTATGCTTGGTCGAAAAGGAAGGTCTTCAAGCCGCTCTTAAAGTCAACCACAGACTGTGGGGCTCTTAGACAGTCAGGAAGAGAGTTCCACAGACGGGGGGCAGCCACACTGAAAGCCCGGTCTCCCATGGTCCTTAATTTGGTTCTCGGAATGTGAAGGAGATTGCTGTTCTGTGACCGCAGCGAGCGGGTGGATGAGTATGGAATAAGAATATCCTTCAGATAATCTGGTGAAGTTCCGTGTAAGCATTGATGTGTAATGAGAGCAGTTTTGTACTGAATTCTGTAGGCGACAGGAAGCCAATGAAGGTTATGGAGAATGGGCGTAATATGTTCAAATTTACGAACTCTCAACAAGATCCTTGCTGCACTGTTTTGAATATATTGAAGTTTCTGAAGGTTTTTGCCAGGGATTCCAATAAACAGGGAGTTGCAGTAGTCGAGCCTGGAGGAGACAAAAGCATGGACGAGCTTCTCAGCATCGGATAAAGTTAGAGATGGGCGAAGTCTGGAGATGTTTCGAAGATGGAAGAAGCAAGTTTTAAACAGATGCTTAATGTGATTTTCAAATGTAAGATTGGAGTCCATTTTTATTCCAAGATTAGTAACAGAGGTGGAGAGGGGGATGTCTTGTCCAGAAAAGGAAAGTGTTGTTATAGGAGATGTTTGTACCTGGTGAGGGGTGCCAATCAGTATGGCCTCAGTCTTGGAGCAGTTTAATTGAAGAAAGTTCTGATTCATCCATGCCCTAATTGCCTCCAGGCAGGCAGAGAGGGCAGTGAGTGAAGATGGAGATGACAAGGTGGAAGATGAGGATGCTCCAGTCCTGATGTAAAGCTGTGTATCGTCGGCATAACAGTGAAAAGAAATGTTGAACTGATTAATAATTTGACCTAAAGGCAGCATGTAAAGGGAAAACAGCAGGGGCCCCAGAACCGACCCCTGAGGGACACCACAGGAGACACAAACTGTCTGGGACGTGGCGTTGCCAAGACTAACACATTCCAGCCTATTGGAGAGGAAAGATTTGAACCAGTCCAGGACTGTGTCGCAGAGACCGACCTCCACATGAAGACGGTGGAGGAGGATACTATGGTCCACAGTGTCGAAGGCTGCAGTGAGGTCAAGGAGGACAAGGATGGAGGGAGAGCCAGTGTCAGCGGCCAAGAGGACATCATTGGTAACCCTCAGCAATGCAGTCTCTGTACTGTGAGCTGCCCTGAATCCAGACTGAAACTTCTCATACAGAGAGTGTTGTTGTAGGTGATCCTGCAGCTGAGCAGCAACAGCTTTTTCCAGCACTTTAGACAGAAAAGGGAGGTGTGAAATTGGGCGGTAATTAGAAAAAATGTCGGGATCCAAATTAGATTTTTTCAGAAGAGGCCTAATGATGGCGGTTTTTAGAGGCAGTGGAACATGACCAGATTGTAGAGACTGATTTATTATTTGAGTGATAAGTGGGCCTATTGCAGAATGATTGGTTTTTATGAGAGACGAGGGGAAAGGATCCAGGGCGCAGGATGAAGGCTTCATTTTCTTGATGATGGCCTCCACCTCACTCTGAACAACTTCGTCAAAGCTGTTTAGGGTCCCAGAATGCAGACGGGTGGGTGGCACACGGAGAACGGGGAGGTTGTGGAGCTGAGATCTGATATTGTCAACTTTGGTTTTAAAAGATGAAAGAAACAGGTCGCATTTTTGAGCAGAGTCCTCAAGAGTTTGCTTAATGGGATTAAGCAGACGAGTGATTGTGGAGAAGAGCTGTTTAGAGTTTCCAGGGCAGGTGTTGATGATGTTAGAATAATATTTGGAGCGTGCTTCTTTAAGAGAATAGGCGTATGCTTTCTGATGTTCTTTATATGCCTGCTTATGCACAGACAGACCAGATGATTTTACACGTCTCTCAATAGCACGGCCAGTTGCCTTCATCTTGCGCAGCTCATCAGTGTACCAAGGGGCTGAGCGCGAGAAAGACACCAGTCTTGTCTTTAAGGGGGCGTGTAGGTCCAGGAGCTCCCGAAGAGATTGGTTGTAGTAATCCACAGAGTCATCTGCAGAAGAATGATTGACAGCGGTCAGGGTGTGAAGATCGGCAGACAGAACATCAAGGGAAATGTTTTTAAGGTCACGGAACTGGATGGGTCGTTTTGGGTTTGAAGCAGGCGAAGAGGAAGGCACTTCCAGGGAGATGACCCTGTGATCTGAGACACCCAGGTCATATACAGATAAGTTATATATATAGTAAGATTTTAACACCCGTATGAGAATCTGTGTTCTGTCTTGTGTCACTTCTTTAGATTCTTGTTTCCTGCCTTCCTCGGTGTTTCTTCCTTCTTGTTGTCATCTCCTGCTTCACCTGCTCCCAGTCACCCCAGGTGTTCGTCATTATGTCTCGTTAGTGTCCCTTTAATTTCTGTGTCTTTGTGTTTCCTTGTTGTCAGTGTATTGTGTTTTCCACAGCTGTCATGCTCTGTTTCCTCTGTATCTCCATGAACCTGTATTATGCTTTGTTGCCATGTCAGCTTTTTGTTTTCAGTTTTGGTTTAATAAATATAGATATCGGTTATTTTATAAGATAAGAAGAACTTTACTGATCCTGCAGGAAATTGTTGTGCCAGGGTTTCAATACAAAGGAGCCTACACAAGGAATCAAAGTTCAAGCTCAATACTCCAAGTAAAAAAAAAATCCAGTTATAGTCAGTCAGGTCATCTGGATTATTGAACATGAACTTTCTTGTCATCTGGACAGTTTCTTACTTTTTTTCCCTTCTTTTTGTTGAGAGATGTATGACTGGACTGTCAGTGGTGGACTGATCATTACTGAATTACCTGGATTATTGAACGTGAACTTTGATGTCTTGAGCCACTTTGGCTGTGGCTGTCTGCCTGGGAGGAGTTGACGAAGGAGAGGACAGCCCCCCAAAACCATTTTTTATCACCAGCAAACTTGTTGGTCCACTAAAAAAGTGTACTGCTTAGTGGGGAAAATAGTTTTTTTTTTTGTGATGCTAGCTAAATGTTTTAGAGCTACAGTGAAGCATTTAACCTAAGAGCATCCACTAATCCATGCATTCATGCATCCACCAGTCTATTTTTGTTTGTTTACCTTTAACAGGCAACAGGTCCCCAAGAAAAACTAAGGACACCCCCCGCCCCCCTCCTCAATGGCCCTCTCCAGCTCCTCCTTTTAACTCTTATGATACGTCCACACCTAAACAGCGTTTCAACTTCCAAAAAGCTCGTCATGCACGCAAGTGGACGCACTGGACCCACAGTGGTGTCCAGACCAGAAAGCGAAACTGCGGCGGTGTGGCGGCGGGGTGTGTGGGAGGAGCTTACCGGTATACCGAGTTCCTCACTGCACTCCGCCAGGCAAGGAGCTTTTTATTTCTGTCTCTGTAGAGCAGACTTGACTGGTCGTGAAGGACTTGTCGCGAACACACAGCTACAATGAGTTTCTCTTCCATAGTACACGACCTCGCGGGTCTTTTCTGTGTCCCACAAACAATACGTCACATAGTTGCGCAATACCCCCGCCCCCTCGTTTCCGCGTCACATAGGGACTCTCCCCCTCTCTTCTCCCCCCGACTCTCCCTGATCAACCAATCAGGGAGAGTTGAACGGCGTTTGAACGTTTGAACGGCGAAATCTTCAGCATGTTGGAGGCGTGCTTTGGAGGCTGACGCGGGTTCACGTGCACGGAAAAACGCTTTCCAGCACGCTCAACACGCACGTGACGTGACGCCCGACGCCAATACGCGCATGGAGGCGCGTCCCCCATTGACTTTGAATGTAAACTGGAGGCTCCTGCAGTTAGGTGTGGACGTACCATTAAGGTGTTCCCAGGTCAGAGAAGATATTTTATCCCTCCAACAAGTTCTGGGATTGTCCTGAGGTCTCCTCCTAGAGGGACGTGCCTGGAAAACATCCAGAGGAAAGTGTCCAGGAAGGGTTATAATGAGGCTAGAACCATCTCGGCTGGAGAACCCTTCAGTTTCCATTGCAGTCTAACCCCAGCCTCACCCGCCTTTTAAATGATGGAGGTTCCCTCCATATTAAAGTCATCTCGATGAGCTGCAAAAGTTGGGGGGTAGTTAGACACAAAATTGGGAGAAAGTATGCAACTTGGAATCCCATCAAATGATACATTTACACAAACTCCCAGGTCAAAATTGGCTTGGACTTTACATACATAGACAAATAAATTAAACTTTTGTGGTCTAGAATTGTGGAACCATGCTAGCAAACAATTTTAAACATCCAAAACAATTCAGATAGAAATTTTGTATTACTAGATTTTCTAACATGTTCAAATATCCATCGACACAAAAGTGAGGTCCTGTGACTCACACGAGAAACGAGAATCCTCAGGAAATTTTTTAGACATTTTGGAATGTTCCTTGCCGATGCTGATTTAAATGTAACACTACCATTCAAAACACGGTGTGATACAATCTGAGCCTGGCCACCCTAAGAAAGAAGCTCCTTTTAGCATTTTGGATCTGGGATCCCGTTGTTTTGGTGATGATCCACACCTTATGACCATAGTTGAACTCTGGAACGTAGAAAGGCCGAAAAAAAACGAGAATGACGTCTTTTGGTTCAGCTCTTTCTTCACCGTGATTGACTGGAGCAATGCTATACTGTACTTTGAATTAATCACAGTCCACTGGTCCATCTGCTATCTGCCATCACCAAGAAACAAACTCAAATACTTGAATCTAAAAAAAAAAGTACTCAGGTTCTCTGGATGGATTATTCTTGAAGAAATATGTTGTCTTTTGTATGTGTCTTGTCTTTCATTCAAATACTTGAACTTCTTCAGTTCAGACAAACTTACCCCCTATCTAAAGGGAGCTTACCACATTTTTCTGATTGAGAACAATGTTCTCAAACTTATTGGAGCTGACTCTCACACCCAGCTGTGAACCGTTTTAACACACACTGATGGTCATGGCTCATAGACACCATTAGAATCACATCATTTTATCACTTTAAGAATTATAGACGTAAAAATATTTGAGCCAATCTGGGACTAAGATAAAGCATTTCATTCAAAGAAGGATCATCTCTAATCCCACATATAATCATTTGATTCAATCAAGTGTGCGACCACGAGGGGTTGGAATTGGGTGTTACATAATTTGTTTGCTGAGATAGAGAAGCTTTTTTTTTTCCATCCCAGCCTTCAGATTCATATCAGAGCACACTGAAAAAAAATTTGATCTGTGGTTTGGCTACAAAATGAACCGCGCTGGGATTAATGATGTTCGATTCCTCCGTGAGCCCACTTCTGAGATGCTAACTGTGCTCATTAGCCCCTGAACTAGGCAGGCGTGAAATGGGCGCCTATGGTGTGTCAAAGGAAGCCTCCACCTGCACCATCAGCAGCTGTTCAGTCCGAGTCAGCTTATAAACAGAAGGACAGAGATGCACTTGAACCGATCCATTTGATTAGGACTGGACGTGTTGTGTTTTCTTGGTAGAGATAACCTGCGTATTCCAGTGAGTGGGTTGTGTGTGTGTGTGTGTGTGTGTGCCTTGTTTGTGTGAACTGACAGATGTTCTAGCAGTCAAACCACGAAAATAGCTTCCAAGCAAGTGTGTTTAGGTGAAACCAATACGTGTGCCCACACAAGCTGATCTTTCATAGCAGCTGGATCAATAATTGTCTGCAGATGAGAGATATCATGGGAACACTGAGATAGCCATTCCTTTTTGCCTCGTGGGCTTTTTTGTGGTTAATAAAGCATTCAAATCAGAATGAATGCTAATTTAAACTTGGACAGATTAGCTGCCATGCAGTTGCAGTAGAAAGAAAAAAGTTAAATTGAGGTAATTTACCAGTTTTCTTGAGATGGCTTTGATCTCATGTAACTGAAAGCCAGCTTTTAGTTATTAACATTTACTTAACCAGGCAAGTCCCATTGAGATCACAGATCTCTTTAGCAAGGCAGGCCTGGGCCTGATGGCAGCCTAATATGCATGTTTTTTTGGGACTGTGGGAGGAAACTGGAGTACCTGGAAAAAACCCATGCAAGCATGAGAAGAACATGCAAACTCCACACAGACATACCCTAGGTCCAATCAGGGATTGAACCCAGGACCTTCTTGCTGTGATGCAACAGTGCTAAACACTGATCCATCGTGCTGCCACATATAACACTGAATAGAGACCTTTAAAATTTCTTGGTGTCCTAACTGGAAGTCCAAAAACAGAGTGTTAAATTTGGTTTAGCCCTGTTGCCTCACAGCAAGAAGGTCATAGGTCCAAGTCCCAGGCTGGGCCTGGGGTTTTTCTTTGCAAAATTTGCATGTTGTTCTTGTGTTTGCATATGTTTTTTTCTCCAGATGCTCCTGTGTCTTCTTATGGTCCAACATACCTGTACATGCATGTTTATGCTGCCTTGAAGCACAGGCCTCCCATGAAAAATAAATGAGTTATCTCTGGAGTTTGCCAGGTAAAATAAAGGATAAATAAAAATTGTCTCTAGGTTTGAGTGTGAATTGATTGTTTTCTCGACCTGAATTTTCAAACACAGTTTTTTAAGAGTCTTGAGGCTATAATCCTCAGGTAGTGTTTTTGCCTTTACAATGTTTCCCCCAATGTTTAAAGGTGAATTAAAGTACACTTTCACTGTTACATTTTTAGCCTTTGCTGTCCTTCACAACAGATATGCCTGCTATGTGTGCATGCATCAGGGTGCTAATGTGTAATGTTATCAGTTCCCTGCTTCTTACCAGCCAGAGAATATCCAGGATAGGTATTGAAGTTCCAGCACTAATCTTATGACACAAACTGTCTCCTACTACTTCTACTTCTAAATGTTAGTAAAAAAAAAATAGCCGCAAATAAAATCCCTTTCGGGTAAATTAATTGTGACAAATCGCATTGCATGTTACCATTGTTCCGTGCAGGATGGTCCCAGCCAAGAATCAAACCTTCAAGGAACCGCAACCATTCCAACTAACTGTACCACTCTGGAGGTAAAAACTGCTTTGAACAGAATACAAAATAAAATGCAAGAAACTGTCACAAGTGTCCTAAATGAAGCAAAATCCTCAATGTTGGGTCTAAAAACCAGTCATGTCATGAAATAAGTTTCTACAGGATGCTGCCACAGTTCTTCAGCTGCTGCCAGGCCAGTCCTGTTTGTCCTTGGTCCTGGATACACACCAGTGGGTCACAGCCAGCCTTCTGCCACATATCCATTTACAGTTACTCTGTGTACACAGATTTCCTAGTCCAAGATGTATGACCTCGATCCAGGCTGAGGTGTTCCAGCCAGTGGACACAAGCTGTGCTTTTGGATCTCCCTGGTGCTGGACCTTGACTTAGCTGTCTTGCTTCTTGTTGTCTTTCCCAGGCTGCCATCTGATGTTCAACAGAGGGTTTATACTTCTGCTCCTCTTATACACCAGTCCTACTTTTGTTTTCTTTCTGCCATACAACCAACTCAGGAGGTTCCTTGCTGCTTTCTTTTATCTTTTTCCACCCAATCACACTTGTTTCCTCTTTTCAATAATTGTAACCATAGGGGTCTTGCTTTCAAGGTCACGGGTTGAAAAAACACTGCAATCAACCAAAGAATATGTCAGTATACATCTTTCAAAATGGAGTAAAATAATTTATATAAAATCTCACATGATTTAATGAAAATGTTGGAGTTTAAAGGTCAAATATTTTACTTTTTCTTGAAAGGTAATAGTCTGTTCAAGCTAGTGGTAGGATGCACTGATTCCTTCTTTTATACAAGTAACATTAAAGGTGCAATATGTAATTTCTGGAACACGCTGGAACTTAGGAAAATTTTGAACAGAGACACGTTTCTGGTCCCTTCCCCTCAGAACCATATATGGCTCTGCTCCCTCTTGCTCTCGGTGAAATTCAGCTCTGCTTCCGAATGCTCCGCCTCCACTGCATGTCCTGTCAGCCGCTGCAAAGTTCTGTGTTTATATGTTAATAAAACGTTCTTAAAAATAAAATAAAAACAGGGAGCGCTGGTCCAGCACACCAGAACACCATGAAATCTGCAGAGCCGCGCGCAGCCACGTTGGACATGAGTTTAATTCGCTCGTGACAAATTCATTCATTTCCTCAATGTTTCAGTCATGGATCAGTGGAGGAGGAAGCGATCACTTGACTTTTGGCAAAAAAACAAAAGAAAAGTCCAGATCAGGGATGAAGAAGGGAAATTTAATACATTTGTTTCACATACAAAATAGTTTTACATCGCTTTGCAATTATTTCAACGAGAACCTGCGCGACTGGAAATTACAACTGGAAATATGAATGATGTTTTTCAGAACGCATGTTAGAATAAACATCTAAAATATTTAACAGATATTTTAAAAGGGACAAATTTTTTAAACTATAAATTAATGTTGAATAATCATTAGAAACATTGACTAATATATTACCATTTCAGTGTTGTGGAAACGATTTAGATGTTGTAGAAGCCTTCAGCCTCGTCAACTTGCAGCTCTTGTAACTCCAGACAGCTGCTCACTTCCTGAACTGAAAAGTCTACAAAAAACAGCAGCAGCAGAAAAAAAATTATAACCTGCTGTTTCTTGTTAATCACTCGAAATAACTTTGGCTTCACTGAAGACAAATTGCTAAAATCTAAACTTTTAAATTGCTAAATTCAACGGATGCGTTTGTATCCTCCATTGTTTTTCAATGTGCGCGTTGGAGCGGAGTCTGGAGCTTACGTCACGATCACGTGACGGAAAATACCGGAAGTTTAGGGAGAAACGGTGCGAAATTTAAACCAATTTAGAATTGATTTTTCCATTAATTTAACATTTTATTTGCAAAAACGAACATAGTTCAATGATAATAAATATATATGTTGAGCCATTTTATGAAAAGTACAAAAATCATGTCTGTGGAGCTTTAAGATGAATCTTCTTTCGGCTGCTCCCGTCAGTGGTCGCCACTGCAAATTAATTCCCACAAAAACTTGAATTGTCTTTAGGTCAGATGTCCTCCCTGACACAACCAGAGACCACCGAGCTACCAAAGCCCTCTGTGTGGAGCAGAAAGCTGCTTTCTAGGACTCCCAGGGGAGCAAATGGTGGGGTTTATGGGCCTTGCTCAAGGGACCAGAAGCCGTTTTCGCATTGCACAGCCCTCAACGTCCCGGCCCGCCTTGCCCCGCCTTCTAACCCGGGTTCGTCATGTTCGCATTTTCCTTTTCCGCCCGGGATCCGCCCTCATTTTGGAACCCGCCAAGATGTGGTTCTGATCGGGCCGGGCTCCCGGGCCCAGTTTGACGTCATGTACTGCTCACATTTGATTTGTTGTTTGCAACAGGGGCTGGACTCGTTCTAACAACAACCTCAGCGCGAGCTGAATTTCATTAAAATTTAACTACAGAAACCCCTAAAAAAATTGTTAGCTGAATTAGTTTTTCTGAGTTTAATTTTTGTTAATAACTGATTACAAATCAGCTTATGTTAGAACGTAAATAACACGAAGCGCGCACCCATACAGAGCATTTCCGCCTTTCAGCGCGAGCTGAATTTCATTAAAATATAACTAATATTCTCTAACTCTTGCCCGTAGCCAGGATTTTAAAATATAACTAATATTCTCTAACTCCTGCGCGTAGCCTGGATGTTACGTGGGGCGAATCCTTTATAGTAAAAGTGGACTCCTAAAAAAAACAATACGAGTCCGTGGCTTAGTGGTTAGTGCGTCCGCCTTCAACTCTAAATTTTATCTTGACTCGGGGAAGCGGGTTCGCTTCCCACCTGGTTCAAGTTATTTTACGGACTCATATTGGTTTTTAATGAAAATTTAATTTTAATGAAATTCAGCTCGCGCTAAAAGGCAGAAATGCTCTGTATGGGTGCGTGCTTCATGTTATTTACGTTCTGACATAAGCTCATTTGTAATCAGTTATTAACAAAAATTAAACTCAGAAACACTAATATATATATTCAGCTAACAAATATTTTTTAGCGGCGTCTCCTCTCTTAAAACACTGTAAGCGCGCACACAAGAACTTCCCACCCACTTCAAGAGAACGCCCCACCCACTTCAAGGCGGCTCTCCGGACAATGCGTAATGAGCGGGGACTGGCCAGGCCGGGCTCTGGGCCGGGCTCTGGGCCAACCAGGGACGTGCTAGGCTGGGGAGGTCCGTGCAGTGCGAAAACGGCTATAGTGGGGCAAATGAGGGTGAAGGCAGGTGTGGGTGCTCCACTTTTCCCACACACATTTTGATGTTGTCGGTATGGGGAGTCAAACTGGCAGCCTTCTGTGCCACCACTCCTCTTGAGAGGATATTGTCTGTAATTACCAATTTTCTGTTTATCTCCTTTTTTTGTGAATGGGAGTTATAAGAGCAGACATCAAAGTTCTTTGATTTAACAGTTTTGTAATGGGGGCAATTACACAATCATATCTCCTTTTTACAAAAATAGTATTTAGTCTATAAATTTGTTGCCCCACAACTTGACAAAGATGAAAAGTAATTAATTTTACCTTCTTTGTAGGCATTTGAAACTCATTATTTATGATTTGATGAGGATATGTTTGTAAAACTTCTGGCTCAAGTGTTGCATCGATCTGATGAAACATTAATTTAAAATGGCTCATTATCACACTAATTTACTTCCGGTTCCGGCGGAGCTGATGGACGCTTTTCCCTCTGGCTCTCTGAGTCTTTTAACATCAAACTGACCCGTTTTTCGAATTGGACTAAAGTTTGGTCCATCTTCCTACCGAATTACGGTGTTAGTGACTCAGGGAGCCGCACGGGACCGTACAATTTTTTTATTTCGGTCCTGGACCGGCTGTTGCAACCACCGGTCACTCTGGGCGCTTCCTGCCGGCCAGGTGAGTCGTCGAGCTGGGAGACTACCCCACGTAGCCTCGGTGTTTTGTTTTTTTCCCCCTCCTCGCTTTTTGGACCCTTTCTGAACTGTGGTTTTACCTGGTTTCAAACAAGAATCGCACGGAAGGAATTTCACTGATTTTTTCTGCAGCATTTTGTTTGAATGACCTCGTGGTTTGGGGGGAGTGTACCTGGCCGAACCTGGACCAGAACAAAAACCGAGTTGGCTGTGGGGGACTTTGTTTGCATTAAAGCCGTTCTCAACTGTGACCCGTTACCCAAAGAGGAGGCTCTGTACATCTCCGTGGGTTCACGGTGGGAGCCGCACTCTGTGCTCAGCTGAGAGACGTGCGGCTGCACGCGGCTGCTTTGAAGTGCCTGATCTGGATGGGAGCAGGACTGAACGGAGCTGAGGATCAATTTGAAGCTGAAGCTTCACCTCCTCCATTGAGACTTGCTGTTTTTTCATTCTTTTTTCATTTTTATTCTTGGAGGTGGCTTTTTTGGGCTGATAAGGAAACAGCCACATAATAAATATCTTACCTGATGTAGATAACTGTTTAAAGAGCCTCATTTGGAGAAAACAGTCATTTTCATTGAAAACATCCAACTGGCTCAGACAGCAGAGAGGTCGTGAAGCAGCGTGACGTGATGTGAGGCGCAGAAGATCAGGATCATCATTGTTTCGGTGCCTATTTCATACTGCTGTGAGCTGTTTGTGGATCAGACGAGCAGAGAGTGAAGCGCGGAGGATCATCATTGGTGCTGTTTCACACTGTTGTGAGCTGTTTGTGGATCAGACGAGCAGAGAGTGAAGCGCGGAGGATCATCATTGGTGCTGTTTCACACTGTTGTGAGCTGTTTCTGGATCAGACGAGCAGAGAGTGAAGCGCGGAGGATCATCATTGGTGCTGTTTCACACTGTTGTGAGCTGTTTGTGGATCAGACGAGCAGAGAGTGAAGCGCGGAGGATCATCATTGGTGCTGTTTCACACTGTTGTGAGCTGTTTGTGGATCAGACGAGCAGAGAGTGAAGCGCGGAGGATCATCATTGGTGCTGTTTCACACTGTTGTGATGCTGTTTCTGGATCAGACGAGCAGAGAGTGAAGCGCGGAGGAACTGGATCATCATTGGTGCCTGTTTCACACTGTTGTGAGCTGTTTCTGGATCAGACGAGCAGAGTGTGACGTGTATCGCTGCGTATCAGGAGCTGCGTTGTTGGTGCTGTTCACGCTGTTGTCCCTTCCCTTTATTGACTTGAAACAGGCTTCAACCATGCCCTTAACCTCAGGAGGCCTTTCTGGCAGCTCACTCTGCTGTTTGCTACATATTGTTTGTTTCTTTCCGTTGATTCTGGATCCAGCTTGTGTTCACCATGGCCACATCCATTCATATTCTCAAGGAGGCTGGATCCCCCCACATTCCTCCACAAATTTCTCCACAACGGAATTGTTTGACCACCTAATTTGTGACGCTTTATGGTCTGAGACTTTTCTGCATCATTCATATTACTGTCATTATTTTCAGTTCTCAGACTACCTGGAATCACTGAATCTTATCAACACATCAGGGACTGCCCATCACTGCAGCTTTCATTGTTTTTGGGTTCTGAATGATCGTGTCTTCATTAATGTTTCACATGGTTCAATTATGGGGGCAAAATGTCACACTGTTAACTCCTGTAACTACACATCAGTGACAAAGAAGTCAGGTAAATGTCTGATATTATTGTTGTTAATGATCTCAGGGATTCAGCCCAACCCAGGGCCAATTACTAACTACTGTACACCTAATGAGTTTAAAAATATTTCTGGTCTCCGTTTTCTGCATGTAAACGCTCGTAGCCTTCTAAAAAAACTTGATGAACTGAAAATCCTAATCACTTCTTCTGGGGCAGATGTGATCGTTATCTCTGAAACTTGGCTCAAAAAATCTGTTTCGAAAAATGACTTGGCAATCAATGAATTTAAGATCTATCGTTGTGATCGTAATAAAAAGGGAGGTGGAGTCGCTATTTACATCAGAGACTCTTTGGCTGCCACGATTGCGTCTAAAAAAACAATCGCAAACCAGTTTGAGGCTTTAGCTGTGAACATCAGTTTGAAAGGAGGTCAGCCCTTAACTGTTGTAGGTTGTTATCGTCCCCCCTCCGCAACACCTGAAGCTCTATCCTCCCTGACTGAATTCATAGGAAATTTAAAACACAATGAGATTGTTATGGCAGGAGATTTCAACATTGACTGGAATAAGTCGACCCCCCTCTGTGATAAATTCAGGGAATGTTGCCTATCTCTCAATCTAACACAACTTATCGATTCTCCCACCAGACCAAACTTAAAATGTCCCGAAAAATCTTCCACCTTAGATCTGTTTTTCACAAATGCACCTCACAAATTTCCTGGTATAGGTGTATTTGCTAACGTTTTGAGTGATCATTCCGTAATAGCAGCTCTTAGATCTACTAAACTTCCACCTGCTAAGCCCAGAATAATCCAAAAAAGGGATTTGAAACGTTTCTGTGAACAGTCATTCCTTTGGGATCTATCCCACTTTGATTGGCAACATATCCTACAAATCAATGACGTGAACACCGCTTGGAACTATTTTCGTGGTAGTTTCATTTACTTTGTAAACAAACACGCTCCTTTCCGGCAGTTCAGGATAAAGGGCCGTGACAGCCCCTGGTTTACTCCTGAACTAGCTGATCTCCTGCACTGGAGAGATCATCTTTGGGCAGCAGCAAGAAAATCACACTCAGACACTGATTGGTTGAAATTTCGGCAGCTAAGGAATAAATGCACAACTGCCATTAAAGCTGCAAAACGTAACTACTTCTTATCTCAGACCTCCAAAAATCTAAACGATCCTAAAAAATTCTGGAAAACCATTAAATCTCTCTCAGGCACCCCCCAATCATCTGACCTCCCATCACAATTTCTTGTTGACTCTGTTCCTGTGTCAAATAAGCACGAGATCCTGAACTGTTTCAATAAACATTTTGTTGCTTCTAGTTCTTTATTTGATACAGTTACAAACGGAAAATCGGCCACTTTATCTAATAATCAAACTTCAACAAATCAAATCCCTCCTACAAGCCAACCATCTGTTAATCACACCTTCTCTTTTTCTCCATTCTCAGTCAGTGAGGTAAATAAACTGTTAAATGATCTTGATCCTAAAAAATCTGCAGGTCCAGATGAACTTCCACCTTATTTCTTAAGGCTGGCTGCTCATATCATCACAGTCCCTGTGACCCACATCTTTAATCTATCCATAAGCCAAAACACCATTCCGGATGCTTGGAAAACAGCCTTTGTTCTTCCTTTGCTGAAGGGAGGTGACCCCACCTCACTGAACAATTATCGACCGATCTCTAAACTCTGCATCTTAGCCAAGGTTCAAGAAAAACTGATAAACTCTCAGATCAAAAATTATCTGGACTCATTTAACATCTTACCTCTCCATCAATCTGGTTTCAGGAAAAAACACAGCACAACAACTGCTTCTCTGAAGGTTCTGAATGATGTTGTTGAAGCATTGGATGCTAAGGACTATTGTGCTGCACTTTTCTTAGACCTGTCTAAAGCTTTTGACACTGTGGATCATAACATCCTGTGTCATAAGCTCTCAGAAATCGGTTTCTCTGATCACACCATCGGTTGGTTTTCTAACTATCTTTCCAATCGGAGGCAATGTGTTCAACATAACGGTGCTTCTTCCAGCTATTTAACAGTTAAAAATGGTGTACCACAAGGCTCAGTTTTAGGACCAACTCTCTTTACAATCTACATAGCTAATGTAGGTCACTGCATCCCTGATGCATCCTTACATTTCTATGCTGATGATACAGTTGTTTATTGCCGAGCTAAAACAGTAGCTAAGGCTTTCCAGTTACTACAATCCGCTTTTGACATCATCCAGTCAGATTTGTTCCGTCTCAAACTTGTCCTAAATGCTGATAAAACAAAAGGGATGTTTTTTTCAAATAGGAAGGCGGTTCCAGCAGATCCTCCTCTGATTTTATCTTCAAATGGTGTCCCTATTGAGTTTGTTGATTCCTATAAATATCTGGGTATCCTGATCGATTCACATCTCTCTTTTAAACTCCACGTGGAAAACCTAGTGAAGAAATTGAAAGTTAAACTGGGTTTCTTTTTCAGAAACAGATCATGTCTAACACTGAATGTTAGGAAACGCCTTGTATCTGTGACTTTCCTTCCCTCCATTGATTACGGTGACATTCTCTACATGAATGCTCCTACAAGCACCCTGCGGATGTTGGATGTGGTCTATCATGGTGCACTAAGATTCATAACTGGTTGTGATTATCGTACCCACCACTGCACCCTGTATTCACTGGTTAATTGGACATCATTAACCTCACGCAGACTCTTCCACTGGTACATCTTCATCTTTAAATCACTTCTTGGTCTGCTGCCCTCATACATCTCCTCCTACATGTCTTTGCGTGAGTGCAGCTACAGTGTGCGCTCTCAGGACATGATTACCTGCAGTGTTCCGTCAGTGAGGACTGAACTTGGAAAAAGGGCCTTCTCCTATTCTGCTCCTGCTTCATGGAATATCTTACAAAAAGATCTGAAGCTCTCGACCTTGACTTCTCTAAATGGTTTTCAGAATCTGTTGGAATCCTGGCAAAAACCAATGCAGATTTGTTCCTGTCTTTGATTTTATACGTCTACCTTATAATGTTTTGCTAGTTTTTTGATACTTTGTTAAAAAAAAAAAAAATCTTTTGTTTTTTTCTCTCTTTTTGTTTTCTATTGTTTATTGTTTGTTTGTTTATTGTTTAATGAAATTCTATCACTGCTGTTCATTGTTCTTTAGTTTTAGCAGGTCGCTTTCGTAAATGAGCCCATGAGGTTCAAAAGATTTACCTGACTAAATAAAGGTTGAATGAATTAATTTATCAGATATGATTATATCATTTGTTTTGAACTGTTTAACAGGTCCCTGGACAGGTGGTCCCTGTCTCCTGCACAGTGATGACTGGATATGGGCAACAGTGATCCCCGCAACCCGAAAAGGAAGAAGTGGGTAAAGATAATGGATGAATGGAAGTTTACCTTTGATTTTGTTTGTTCTCTTCCCAGAGAGGATTGAGGAGGTCTTCGAAGTATTCCGCCCACCGACTCACAACATCCCGAGTTGAGGTCAACAGCACGCCATCCCCACCATAAATGGTGTTGGTCGCGTACCGCTTTCCCCCCCTGAGACGCCGGATGGTGGACCAGAATCGCCTCGAAGCCGTACGGAAGTCATTCTCCATGGCCTCTCCGAACTCCTCCCACGCCCGAGTTTTTGCCTCAGCAACCACCCGAGCCGCATGCCGCTTGGACTGTCGGTACCTATCTGCTGCTTCCGGGGTCCCACAGGCCAAAAAGGCCCAATAGGACTCCTTCTTCAGCCTGACAGCATCCCTCACCGCCGGTGTCCACCACCGGGTTCGAGGGTTGCCACCACGACAGGCACCAACAACCTTGCGGCCACAACTCTGATAAGCTACCTCGACAATAGAGGCGCGGAACATGGCCCACTCGGACTCAATGTCCCCCGCCTCCCTCGGAACGTGTTCAAAGCTCTCCCGGAGGTGGGAGTTAAAGCTCCGTCTTACGGGAGACTCTGCCAGACGTTCCCAGCAGACCCTCACAATACGTTTGGGTCTGCCAGGTCTGACCGGCATCCTCCCCCACCATCGGAGCCAACTCACCACCAGGTAGTGGTCAGTTGACAGCTCCGCCCCTCTCTTCACCCGAGTGTCCAGGACATGCGGCCGCAGATCAGATGAGACGACAACAAAGTCGATCATCGAACTGCGACCTAGGGTGTCCTGGTGCCAAGAGCACATATGTACACCCTTATGCCTGAACATGGTGTTCGTTATGGACAATCCATGACGAGCACAGAAGTCCAACAACAAAACACCACTCGGGTTCAGATCAGGGGGGCCGTTCCTCCCAACCACACCCCTCCAGGTCTCACTGTCATTGCCCACGTGAGCGTTGAAGTCCCCCAGCAGAACAAGGGAGTCCCCAGGAGGCGCACTCTCCAATACCCCCTCCAAGGACTCCAAAAAGGGTGGGTAATCTGCGCTGCCGTTTGGCGCATAGGCACAAACAACAGTCAGAGCCCGTCCCCCCACACGTAGGCGAAGGGAGGCTACCCTCTCGTTCACCGGGGTGAACCCCAACGTACAGGCACCAAGATGGGGGGCAACAAGTATGCCCACTCCTGCTCGGCGCCTCTCACCAGGGGCAACTCCAGAGTGGAAGAGTGTCCAACCCCTCTCAAGGAAACTGGTTCCAGAGCCAGAGCCATGCGTTGAGGTGAGTCCGACTATTTCTAGCCGGAACCTCTCAACCTCACACACTAGCTCAGGCTCCTTCCCCACCAGAGAGGTGACATTCCATGTCCCAATGGCCAGCTTCTGTAGCCGAGGATCAGACCGCCAGGGTCCCCGCCCTCGGCCACCACCCATCCCACATTGCACCCGACCCCTTTGGCCCCTCCCATAGGTGGTGAGCCCATGGGAAGGGGGACCCACGTCTCCTCTTCGGGCTGTGCCCGGCCGAGCTCCATGGGTGAAAGCCCGGCCACCAGGCGCTCGCCAACGTGCCCCACCTCCGGGCCTGGCTCCAGAGTGGGGCCCCGGTGACCCGCGTCCGGGCGAGGGAACATTTTGTCCATTTATTGTACTCATCATTGGGGTCTTCGGGCTGCACTTTGTCTGGTCCCTCACCTAGGACCTGTCTGCCTTGGGTGACCCTACTAGGGGCATGAAGCCCCTGACAGCATAGCTCCTAGGATCATTGGGACACTCAAACCCCTCCACCACGGTAAGGTGGCAGCCCAGGGAGGGGTTTGCCCAACCAGTTTACATGTGCTTTGTGGACTTGGAAAAGGCATTCGACCGCGTCCCTTGGGGGGTTCTGTGGGGGGTACTCCGGGAGTATGGGGTACCAGGCCCATTGATATGGGCTGTTAGGTCCCTGTACGACCGGTGTCAGAGCTTGGTCCGCATTGCCGGCAGTAAGTCAGGCTCGTTTCCAGTGAGAGTTGGACTCCGCCAAGGTTGCCCTTTGTCACCGATTCTGTTCATAACTTTTATGGACAGAATTTCTAGGCGCAGCCAAGGTGTTGAGAGGATCCGTTTTGGTGGCCTTAGAATCGCTTCTCTGTTTTTTGCAGATGATGTGGTCCTATTGGCTTCATCAGATCGTGATCTACAGCTTTCGCTGGAGCGGTTTGCAGCCGAGTGTGATGCGGCCGGGATGAGGATCAGTTCCTCCAAATCCGAGGCCATGGTCTTGAGCCGGAAAAGGGTAGCATGCCCTCTCCGGGTCGGGGATGAGGTCCTGCCCCAAGTGGAGGAGTTTAAGTATCTCGGGGTCTTGTTCACGAATGAGGGAAAACTGGAGCGTGAGATCGATAGGCGGATAGGTGCAGCATCCGCAGTGAAGCGGGCTCTGTACCGGTCTGTCGTGGTGAAGAGAGAGCTGAGTCGAAAGGCAAAGCTCTCAATTTACCGATCGATCTACGTTCCCACCCTCATCTATGGTCATGAGCTTTGGGTTGTGACCGAAAGAACGAGATCTCGGATACAAGCGGCTGAAATGAGTTTTCTCCGCAGGGTGTCTGGACTCTCCCTTAGAGATAGGGTGAGAAGCTCAGTCATCCGGGAGGGACTCGGAGTAGAGCCGCTGCTTCTCCACATCGAGAGGAGCCAGTTGAGGTGGCTCGGGCATCTGGTTAGGATGCCTCCTGGACGCCTCCCTGGGGAGGTGTTCCGGGCATGTCCCACCGGGAGGAGGCCCAGAGGAAGACCCAGGACACGCTGGAGGGACTATGTTTCTCGGCTGGCCTGGGAACGCCTTGGGATTCCCCCAGAGGAGCTGCTCCATGTGGCTAGGGAGAGGGAAGTCTGGGCCTCCCTACTTAGGCTGCTACCCCCGCGACCCGACCCCGGATAAGCGGACGGAAATGGATGGATGGATGGATCTTCCCAGAGAGCAGAGGTAAACAGCTTTATTTTTGTTGCTTTATCAAGCAGGTTTGCTCATGTTGTTGGGTGACTTGCAGTTTTTGTGTCAACCAAGTTTGTCCATGCAGTTGTTGTGCAGCCTGGTTTGTCCATGTAATGTTAGTTATAGTTGCAGTAGCCAGGTTTGTTCATTTATCTGTGGTATCCATGTAAACTGTGGTGTCCAAACTGTGGTGGTATGAGGCTTTGGTCCTGAATTCATCTCAATGTCACCTGCAACTAGCATCATAGTAGTTACAAAGATGCTTGAAAGTTTGTGGATCCTTTATAATTTTCTATATTTCTATATGAATATGAACTATGACATCATCAGATTTTCACACAAGTCCTAAAAGTAGATAAAGAGAACCCAGTGAGACAAAATATTGTACTTGGTTGTTATTTTATTAAGGAAAATGATCCAATATCACATATTTGTGAGTGGTAAGAGTATGTGAACCTTTGCTTTCAGTATCTGGTACCTTCTCTT
>JBBPBX010045019.1:0-27195 GCA_038048925.1 Garcialebias charrua
AAAAAATGTCCTTACCTTTATGGAGGGGCAGGTGATGCAGAAGGTGCTGGTGATGCTGGTGAGTGAAGAGGGACATGTGAGTCAGGAGAGGCAGCTGAGTTATTTAAAAAAATAACAATCAAGGAAAATGTCTTTACCTTTATGGAGGGGCAGGTGATGCAGAAGGTGCTGGTGATTCTGGTACTGGTGAGTGAAGAGGGACAGGTGAGTCAGGAGATGTAGCTGAGGTGAAGCTCCCTGATCTGCTATACTCTTGGGCACGCGCCCAGCCTGAGCAGAGACGAACGCTTAATTACTGTCAAATTCAGAATACAGTTTAATGTGTAATATAATCTTAATTTAATCTTTAATCTAAATAAATGGCATTCTTTACAATAAATAAACAAACTATACTAACAATAATAACAATCTTAATGAATACAATAACAGTCAAAACTAGAACAATAAGCAGCAACAGACTGTTTACAATCTAACTAATCAAGTTTTAAGTTTTTGTCCAAAAAGACCAACTTGTCCACATTTTCTGCTAAAAGCACAGATCTAGTAGCAGTGAATATCTCCAGTGGTGGAGAAAATCATCTCAATAACAACAGTAGCAGCAGTGTGGCTGTATTTTTCCTCATTACTCACAACAAGCTCTTCTTGGACCTGCTCCCACCTGTCCCTGGAAAAGTTCAGAGTTCAGTCATCACAGACTTCTTTGCTGCAGGTGATCTGGCAAATTTCCCTGAAGCGGAAGAAGTCAACTGCTATCTCTGTCCCAGACTGGAAATAAAACACAAAGAGGTAAAAAAAAAAAAGTTAATAAGATTATAATTTTAAATTAAAAAGATTAATTAGAACTTCTTTCGGCTTTTCCCTTTTCAGGGGTCGCCACAGCGAGTCATCTTCTTCCACATCACTCTGTCCTCTGCATCCCCTTAAGCTTTTTCTTGGCTTATTTAAAATAAAAAAATGCAATATTGGAAAGGATTAAAAACAACAAGCTAAAACATTTAGTGAGAGCAGTATAAAAATAACTTTACATTTACATCAACTGTACAGCTGCAATAATTTAGTGAATGATTAGTTGCCAATTGTTCAGCACCAATTTTAATTGTTTTGAGACATTATTTCAGATGAAAGCATCATATGTTTAGATTCTAGTTTCCAACAGTTTCTGGTTTTATTTGTGAAAAAGTAAATACTGAGCCACTAATCAATTAATGCAGAAAATAAACATATTAAAATCAAATTAAAAAAGTTGCTGCATTAAAGGTCAAATCAATGAGTACTTTCTGCTTTTTGATTAATACTAGAGTACAGCAAGAGATCAACAACTTTAATCAAAAGACAATGTTTTAACTGTTTCATAACATTTGACATTGAAAACTAAAACGTGTCACATTAACCATAAAACCAGTTCTAAATGGGCACAACACAATAGTTTCTCTTTAACATTAAACAAGAACACTGGTCCATTTGTGTATTTGGTCATATGGGCTAAACACCTACAGAGCAGCTTTTAAATAATCATTTTGAAACAAACAAAAAAACTTTGAACTCCAGGGGAGATGCATTAAATACAACTCTTCATCAAGTCATTCTTGAGAGTTTGTAACCTGGCCGACAGTTTACCATCTTCTAGACCAGGTAAAATCTTCTGAACACATTCAAAAGTGTTTGTAAGTGCTTTGAGATACCTGAGGTGAGCCCAAACAGCAGGAAGGCATCCACACATCTGGGACAGCTGACAATGATGTCACTTTCAATGAACATTCCAACTTTCACAGGCTGGTAACAAAGTTCATGCTCGCAGTGAACTGGATTTGTGTCATGGTCACTGGTGATGGTAACAAGGGCCACTGCAACATCTCCATCAGCTCTGGCTCATCCTAAAAAGAATGAAAGAGATTATCAGAATCAAATGCTTTATAACAGTTTGACTTTATTATTTAAAGGGATTGTGACATGATTTTTTTACTATTCATAAAATTGCTCAAAATATATATATTTTATCATTTAAATATGTTTGTTTTTGCAAACAAAATGATAAATCACTTTAATTTTGCTTTAAAAGTGATTTTGAACTTCAAGCCGTGTTTAATCATGGGAAATCCGATTACACTCGAACGCACCATATGTGATGTCACACTGGGCAGAGGGCTGTGGTGTCTTTAATAGCGGACAATTTAAAACTGGACGAATTTAGCAATCTATGTGAAGATTTGAGCTATTTGTCTTCATTTTGGGAAGCAGAAAATTGTTTGGGTGATGAAACAAGAAACAACAGGATCTAATTTAGGTCTGATGCTGTATCAGACTTCCTTCATGTCGAGCTGCTCATACCTGCGCACTGTGACAAGCCCAGAGCTCTGCCCAGTGTGACATCACAGATGGTGCGTTCGTGTGTAATGGGATTTCCCATGATTAAACACGGCTTGAAGTTCAAAATCACTTTTAAAGCAAAATTAAAGTGATTTATCATTTTGTTTGCAAAAACAAACATATTTAAATGATAAAATATATATATATTGAGCAATTTTATGAATAGTAAAAAAAATCATGTCACAATCCCTTTAATGTCCTTTTCTGATAGTTTTATTTCAGTAAATCCATTCAAACAGTGAAACTTGTATATTATATTAATTCATTACACACAGACTGATATATTTCAAGTGTTTATTTCTTTTAATGTTGATGGTTATAACTGATAACTAATGAAAACCCTAAATTCAGTATCTCAGAAAATTGGGATATTACTTAGACCACTGGGAAAAAAATAGGATTTTTAGAAATGTTGGCCAACTAAAAAGTATGAACATGAAAAATATGAGCATGAAAAGTATGAGCATGTACAGCATCAATACTTAGTTGGGATTCCTTTTGTCTGGATTACTGCAGCAATGTGGCGTGGCATGGAGTCGATCAGTCTGTGCCACTGCTCAGGTGTTATGAGCCCAGGTTAATCTTGCAGATTTAATTTTCCAACAGGACTTGGCACCTGCACACCGTGCCAAAGCTACAAGTGCCTGGTTTAAGGACCATGGTATCCCTGTTCTTAACTGACCAGCAAACTCGCCTGACCGTAACTCCATAGAAAATCTATGGAGTATTGTGAAGAAGATGTGATACATCAGACCCAACAATTCAGAAGAGCTAATGTCCACTATCAGAGCAACCTGGGCTCTCATAACACCTGAGCAGTGCCACAGACTGATTGACTCTATGCCACACCACATTGCTGCATTAATCCAGGTAAAAGGAGCCACAACTAAGTATTGATGCTGTAAATGCTCATACTTTTCATGTTCATACTTTTAAGTTGGTCAACATTTCTTGTGCTGTCCTCACGACACGTGACTATGTGAGGCTAGACAGCCAGCTAACAAAAAGTAAATAATAAAAAAAGTCCCCACTCAAGCTTGCTTTCTTGATTTTTACTGAAGACTTCTTGAACTTTCTTTACTTTGTAAGTTTTTGTAACTGAAATGTACAGAAAAGAAAAACAAATGAATAATACATGCCAACGTTATACACACCACGCTTAAACAATACAATAGCTTAGCTCAACTTAGCTTAAACACTTGCTCTCAACAGCACCAGAAATTTTTTCCAGCAGGTGCTAAGGGGGAGCTAAGCATTTTACTGTGGGTGCTAAAGTAAAGATGGCCAAGAAATTGGATGCATTCCAACAAAGATGCCTGCGAAAGATACTGAAGATTACATACCTAGATCGGATTACAAACGCAGAAGTCTATCGTAGGACACATACCATACCCATGAGCCAAACAATTAAGCTAAGGAAGCTCAAGTTTGCAGGACATGTACTGAGAATGGAAGCACAGAGACTACCAAAGATTGCCTTCAATTGGAAACCACAAGGAAACAGAAAGAGAGGCAGACCCAAACTGACGTGGAGACGATCCTTTGAGAAAGACCTGAAGGTACAGGGCTTCGACCCGAGCACGGTGGAGATGATCGCCAAGGATAGAGATCAATGGAAACAGCTTGCCGCCCAATGCGCTCTCGAGCGCGGGAGGATCTAAGTCTAAGTCTAAGCTATGAAGAAAATTTTCCTTTTTTTATATATTTTTTATATTCTTTATTCATTTCAAAGTTCAAATTTAAAAAACATAAAAAAACTGTTTACAATTCCACATAAATAAAAAATCTAACATTACATTACATGAAAGGAAGCAGAAGAAGATAAAATCTTATTATGTCTGCCCCTTTTTTTAACAAACTTAACTTTTTTCTTCCCTAGAGTTATCAACACAAACACACACACACACACACACACACACATACATACACACACACACAAACTGCAAACTGTTACAACAAATTCACATTGTTTCCCCAGATGTATCGTATAAACAATTTCAGTCCACAATGCTGAATGCATTACAAAGTCAGAGAAGGTTGAAATCATTCACTCACCATCAGAAGTCTTCATAACAGGACAATCCGCCTGTTATTGTGGTTGAGGGCAAAATTATCAATAATCCTGTCACTGTCCAGGGTCCTGGTTCTTAAAGGATTGATAGCAAGAAGTGCCAGGTCACTGTTCGACTGTCTCTGCTGATGTTTCTTAGGTAGTTCTTCAAACGACGCAAACAAGAAAAACTGCACTCACAGCTCACTGATGTTACTGGAAAAGTCAAAGATATGGATATCAGCTTATACAAGTCCAGGAATGCATCTTTGTAGGGCCGCATCACAGATAGGAAGTCTTGTGTGTTGTTGATTAGAAGTCCTTGTTCTTCTTTCCTTTTCAGCAGCCGGCGAACCTGGTGGAGCTCAGCTGACAAGTTCTCCTCGTTAACTCCATAATGACAGGCCATAGGCAGTATCCATTTTTTGTCAAGGAATGATGGGTGTTTGGGGTTTAGAGCTGGCAAATCTTTCAGTACTTCATTAGTTTCTGAAGAAAAACACTGTTTCATTTCCATTAGCATCCTGTCTATAACAGAATAGAATGATTTTGTTTTTAGGTCATCCATGCTGTCTGCAAGTTTTCTTTCTATTGGGGCATCCACAATAAAGTGCTCTAGATGTTTAGCTGTTTGAGTCTGTCTTTTCTGCCGCTGTACAGTCTCTGTTGCTATTCCTGTGTTGCTGCAAAGTTCTTCTGCTTCTTTTCTGAGTGTCTCCC
Organism: Garcialebias charrua; assembly: GCA_038048925.1. Lineage (NCBI taxonomy): Eukaryota > Metazoa > Chordata > Actinopteri > Cyprinodontiformes > Rivulidae > Garcialebias > Garcialebias charrua. The sequence goes on from JBBPBX010045019.1 coordinate 5,138, forward strand.
ATTTGTCATCTGTGCGTTTTTCTGTCAAAGCAGTTATTACAGAATGAGCCAGGTCATTTGCTGCTACTAGATCTAAATTAGGAGACTGTAGCTGATCAGACATGAATTTTGTTGTTCTGAAAATATCCTCAAAAATTACAAGATGCAGAACAAACTTCTCATCTATAAGTGCACTGAGCTTTAGCCTCCGTCCTCCTTTTAGCATTTTTCTGGTCAACAACATCATGCAGCGTAGCCATAACGGATGCATAAAAAATGCCGACAAGCAAAGCAAAACACGGCATCTTTACTCACACTGTATTCTAACCACAAATATTGATCGAGCCAGCCTTTACTAAAACTTCTCTGTTGCACTCCAAACAAGCGTGATGGGTATTTTTGCAGAAGTGGTCATCTTGGTCCATCTTGAGGACTTCTGCTCAGATCTTCTAGCTGTCCAGTGCTATTGAGGCGTGTGAAGAAGGAGAAACAAACTGATATGCAAGCAGTTGCCTTTAATCCTTCGAGCGTCAAATCCAGAAACAGAATGAATGAATGAACACACGAACACTTCTTCTTCTTCACCTGGTAAAACCTGGGGAGCACCTCGCTGGCTCCTCCTACTGGGTGAGAGAGATAAGGCCACATACCTCCCCAACACCACACAGCCCCCCCCCGAACACCCAGAAGGGCAAATACAAAACATATCAGTCTCTCACAGGGGCCCTAATCAACCTTCCGACCCGACTGCGTCGACTCGGGGGCGGAGAAACGGCTGGCACCCGTGCAGGAACAACATTTTGTGCCACAGGGGGAGGAACACAGTTGGGGGGAGAAAACGGAAGATGGGGTCGAGCAGGAGGGCGGCCGCGTCTAGGAACCTGAGCCGGCAACACCTCATCATCAGCCAACACATAGGCTGGCTTCAGGCGGTCCACTGTAACCAGCTCTCTACGCCCACCCATGTCTAAAACAAAACTTTTCGCGCCCCTTTCGAGCACCCGAAACGGCCCGTCATACGGAGGCTGGAGGGGCGAACGGTGGGCGTCACGTCGCACAAAAACAAAACGGGCAGACTGGAGTGCAGTGGGCACAAACGCCTGCGGGAAACAATGGTGCACAGGACCCGGAACCAAAAGGCCACTCTGCGAATAGGGGTCCACCGCTTCGGGGAACCGTGGAGCGGCAGCGTCTAACAAAAACTCCCCTGGGATTCGTACAGGCTGACCAAAAACCAACTCGGCTGATGAAGCGTTGAGGTCCTCCTTAGGAGCTGATCGCAACCCAAGCAGCACCCACGGCAAACGCTCCACCCAGCCAACGTCTGTTAGCGCAGCACGTAACGCCGCCTTAAGAGACCGATGGAAACGTTCAACCAACCCGTTAGCCTGAGGGTGGTAGGCGGTAGTGCGATGCACCTGCACCCCCAAGGAGCGCGCCATCTCGGACCAGAGCCCTGAAATAAACTGGGGACCTCTGTCTGAAGTGATGTCCGAGGGCACACCAAAACGGGCAACCCAAGTGGAGAGGAACGCACCAGCCACGTCGGAGGCAGTTGTGGAAGAAAGAGGAACGACCTCCGGCCACCTGGTTGTGCGGTCGACCACTGTAAGCAGGTGTGTGAAACCCCGTGATGGGGGCAGGGGACCAACTAAGTCCACATGCACGTGGTCAAAACGCTTGGCTGGAATGGGAAATGGTTCCAGTGGTGCCTTAGTGTGCCGGTGCACCTTGGCACGCTGACAAGCCACGCAAGCCGCTGCCCAACTCCTCACCTCTCTGCGTAAACCAGGCCACACAAAACGTGCGCTGACTAGTTTCACAGACGCGCGCACACCTGGGTGCGAGAGAGAGTGGACAGAGTCAAAAATGCGGCGGCGCCAACCTGATGGAACCACTGGGCGTGTCCGGCCTGTGGAAACGTCACACAGGATCAAAGGACCGCCCTCTCCCAATTTGACCTCCTCAAGCTTAAGCCCTGAAACGCCGGCACGAAGGGCAGTTATATCAGCGTCTCCCGGTTGGTCAGCGGCCATGGCAGAAAAATCTACCCCGAGGAGCACAGGACAAACGAGCACCCGTGACAGACAGTCTGCCACTGAGTTGGATTTTCCAGCCACATGGCGGACGTCCGTTGTAAACTCTGAAATGGCCGCCAAGTGCCGTTGCTGACGCGCTGACCAGGGCTCCGAAACTTTAGACATTGCAAACGTGAGTGGTTTGTGGTCCACATAAGCCGTAAACGAACGACCCTCCAGCAAAAAACGAAAATGCCGTGTAGCTAAGAATAGCGCCAACAACTCGCGGTCAAAAACGCTGTACTTGCGCTCGCAGTCCCGCAATTTACGGCTGAAAAATGCCAACGGCTGCCATGCGTCGCCAACGCGTTGCTCTACAACGGCCCCCACAGCTATATCTGAAGCATCAGTTGTCAACGCAATCGGGGCCTCTGAATCTGGATGGGCTAGGAGTGCCGCACTAGCTAACGCGGACTTAGCACCATCAAAAGCAGTGATCCGGTCCGGGGTCCAAACCACTGTGTCAGTCGCCTTCCTCGAGCGCAGGGCCTCGTAGAGAGGCTGCAGGAGATGGGCTGCATTGGGAATGAACCTGTTGTAAAAGTTCACCATGCCCAAAAACTCCTGCAACTTTTTAACCACCAGAGGACGTGGAAACTCTGCCACCGCCTGCACCTTGGCAGGCAATGGAACTGCACCCTGCGCGGAAATTCGATGACCTAAAAAATCGATCACCGGTAAACCAAACTGGCACTTAACCGGATTAATGATCAAGCCATGTGCATCCAAGCGCTGAAAAATTTCTTTCAGGTGCAACAGGTGCTCCTCGGTTGACGAGCTGGCCACCAAAATGTCGTCCAGATAGACAAACACAAAATCGAGGCCACGTAACACGGAGTCCATCAGCCTTTGAAAAGTCTGTGCTGCCCCCTTTAGTCCAAACGGCATGCGGAGGAACTCAAAAAGCCCAAAGGGGGTGATTACTGCAGTTTTAGGTACATCGCTGGACTGCACTGGGACTTGATGGTAGCCGCGCACCAGATCCACCTTAGAAAAAATGGAAGCACCCGACAACCGAACAGAAAAGTCCTGAATGTGCGGAATGGGGTAGCGATCAGGCGTCGTCACGTTATTTAAACGGCGAAAATCGCCACATGGGCGCCACGACCCGTCTGCTTTTGGTACCATGTGAAGGGGGGAGGCCCACGGGCTGTTAGAGCGTCTAACAATACCCAACCTCTCCATGGTACCAAACTCCTCTTTAGCGATGGCCAGTTTAACAGCGTCGAGGCGGCGTGCACGTGCGAAAACGGGCGGTCCCGTAGTAGGGATGAAATGCTCGACCCCGTGTTTAGTTTCTGAAGAGGAAAAAGCAGGTGTAGTTAAAGAGGGGAATTCTGCCAACAAACCTTGAAAAACATCTCCTGAAACTAAAACATTAGCATGAGTTAGCGGCCCGGCCCCCCCAGATACACATGGGAAAGTTGCAAAAGTTACAGCGTCAATAAGTCTGCGGTTAGCAACATCTACTAACAGTCCATGAGCACATAAAAAATCTGCACCGATAATAGGAACAGTCACTGAGGCAACAACAAAGTCCCACTCAAACTCACGACCATGGAAAGAAACTGTTGCCCGTCTAGTGCCAAAAGTTCCAATGGGAGAACCGTTAGCAGCAGTTAGCAGTGGGCCACTGCCTCGGCTTGCTAATTCAGGTCCAACAGGGTGGACTAAACTCTTCTGTGAGCCAGAGTCAACCAGAAAACGACGTCCTGACAGGGAGTCTGTGACGAAGAGCAGCTCACCTCGCTCGCCAGCGCCCACAGCTGCTACTGAGCGCCGGCTTCCTCGTTTCCCGACACCCATGCACATGGTGGGATGCAGCGCTTAGCTTTGTTTGCGAACCTCCGGTGGTAGAAACACAAAGAGCTCCCCCGCCGAGTTCGCGCGCCAACAGCTGAAACCGCCGCTGGCTCCTCCATCTCCATCTGCTCCGGCTCCACCGATGTACTCTGCACCGCGAACCGTCTGGTAGCCAGCAGGACCCGGTCCGCCTCCTCCGCCAAACCCCGGTAATCACCGGTAGATAAACAAGGGGAATTGGCCAAAGTAGCCCTCACTTGCGACGGAAGCTGGCGCAGGAAAATGTGAGGGAAAAGGAAACCCCCGTCGTCTGAACCAAGTAGCGACAGCATTTTGTCCATCATGTTCACAGCCGTGCCGTCACCCAAACCCGGCAGCGATAGCAGTTTATCAGCCCTCTCAGTTGAAGTCAAAGTGTACCTTCGAAGCAGAAACTCTTTGAGGGCGCCATATTTGCCCACGTGTGGCGGGTCGCGCAGCAGCGGCATGGCTTTGCGGGTTGACTGCATATCCAGAGCCGACACGACCAAGAAGTACCTGGTTTCATCTGTGTTCACGCCTCGGAGGCGAAAGAGTGCCTCGATGTGCTGGAACCACGAAACCGGGTCACTCTGCCAGAACTCCGGGAGCTTAACACTCGCTGCGGAAACAGAGTCGGCTTGGTTCGGCTGCAACAGCTGGGCAGACGTCGCGGCGGCAGGGTCCGACGAAGAAACAACATCCTCTTCTGATCTTGACATATTTCACGCTGGGTCACCACTGAGGCGTGTGAAGAAGGAGAAACAAACTGATATGCAAGCAGTTGCCTTTAATCCTTCGAGCGTCAAATCCAGAAACAGAATGAATGAATGAACACACGAACACTTCTTCTTCTTCACCTGGTAAAACCTGGGGAGCACCTCGCTGGCTCCTCCTACTGGGTGAGAGAGATAAGGCCACATACCTCCCCAACACCACACTATTGCTAACACTGTTAGCATTCTCAGCAGCAGTGGAAGAATAACTGCACAGTTTATCTTCTTCATCCAGATTAATATTTCTTTGTTGGTTGGACTCTGCTTCCAAAAATGCATCCATCTCAAATTCCACCCGTGGAACTTTTGGGTCCATATTTGCGCAGCCGCAGCGTGTAACTCAGTTGCTTCCCAGAAGTGATAATACGCAAAGTTCAAAGGTTGCATGATGTTTTTTTTGTTTTTTTTAACTGAAATTAGAATAGTTGATTCTTTTTATATATATACTGTATTTGTCTTTTGAAGGAAATGCCACAACTACATATTTAAAATATTAAATTAGATGAAGAAAAAAATCTAAATATTTCCTGGGGTTGCTAAGGGGGTGCTATAACTTTTCCAGGGGGTGCTATAGCGCCCCCTAGCGCCCCCCTGGCGCCGCCACTGGCACCACAGTACTCAACCAACTCAATATTACAAACACGTTAAATGGTGTTCCTATTTTAATACTTACAAAGACGAAAACCTTCCAAGGCACAAGTGGTAAGAGCATATTTAGCGCTATGAGTTATCTTAACCGCTGTTAACTGCTGTTAACTGCCGTTTTCGACAAACTTGTCCCGATACGTCAAAGATTGTACCTTAAGCAAGAGTGCTCACTCCTAGCGTGCAGCATGTAAAACGATATTCTCAAGGGAGAGAGGAGCCACTCTGACCAGAATTTAAAACCCAAACATCTTCTACGTTTCTACCATGCATTTACTTAAACTAGTTATAACTTTAAATTTCTGTCTTTTAACAAAAGGCAGCACACTCCCCGCTTGATATAATCACATTCTATCACAACAAACAATATTACATATGAAACCGGGATAAATGCAGCACACGAAGCTTCAAATAGAAGGGGTTCTTTATTCTCAAAAATAAACTATTCCCTCTGAGTTATGTATAAAAAAAACCAAGAAAAAGTCCGTGTTTCGAACGGCAGCAAGCCTTAGCTTCAAATAAAATGGCGGACCGACAACACGGTTAGCACCCAACAGAGTAGCATGCAGCTGCACGTAACAGCTGAAATCTAACAGCGTGAAAGCTACTGCATAACAAACGGCAGCGGCACTCTACGAGAGAACAAACAGAAATAAAACATTAGCATCGTCTCTATAGCTTCATTCACGGAAGATAATTCAGTTCCAACAATTACCGGACACTAGGATTCTCCTCTCACGTGGCCAGAGTGGTCTTCTTCACCAAGTCCCAGATAAAATGTCCTTCTCTTCCGTTTTCTTACCAGTCCGTGCCATCGTACATAAACAAAGGGTTTTTTCTCTATTTCCGGTCCTTTTAGACCTCTCTGTACCAACAGCACCACATGCTGACAAAAAACAAGAATTACAACCATAGGTGAAATTAAAGCAAAACATGGTTTTTAAAATACATTTGACATGTACCCATTTTTCACCTGGTTACATTCTCCCCTGCTTAAATGTCATCGTCCTCGGTGACAAAGCAACTGCTTTTTACCTCTTTTAAAGCTTCTCTAAAAAAAAACACAGAACCTAAGCTTGCAATAATCTGTGAAGCCATTTATGAGTTCATTTCTGGCCCCAACACTGACCTAGGTTGGTGATGTGGGTTTGGGTGTTTCCCTACATTCACTCTTCTACTCCTGCGGGGAGCAGGTGTGTGAGCTTGTCTAACGCCAGGAGGAGACACTGGAATCTCACCCAGTTGGTCAATATCGCATGCTTCATTGTCAACATGCTCAGTCTCCCTCTGTTCAATCACAGGAAGTTCACATTCGGAAGTCAACGGAGTCTCTGCTCGCTTCTGAACACTTTCACCACTAGGACAATTTTCTACACCTGAACCAGGATTTAAAGACCGTGTAAAGTGAATTTCAACATTTTCTTCAATAAACATTATAAATGTCGTAATTGTAATCTTGTAAATGAGTAAAAAGTCTCAAAATTGTAGCTCAATTAATTTTGGAGTTATAGATCAAACTGTGTATAAACACATTTCTCTTTCAGGATTTTTTAGGCGTGGTTTAAATGTGACCGCGTTTCGTCACGCGGTCACAAGCCCCACCCCCTGCAGCTCCAGCCGTTATAAATGCGTTCTTCGGTGGAGCCGTTCACTCGCTACCGACCGTCTCCCTCCAGTACTGGCGTGCTGCTGGAGCGACCACATGCCACCTGCACCTCCGCGCACCTCCGCCCCCCCCCCCCGCGCGCGCGCGTGTGTGTGGCGATCAGACCCCGCATGCATGTGACCGGGTCGCGCGCGCGCGCGTGTGTGTGTGTGAGTGAGAGGCGATCAGACCCCGCATGCATGTGACCGGGTCGCGCGCGCGCGCGCGTGTGTGAGAGGCGATCAGACCCCGCAGCGATGTGACCGGGTCGCGCGCGCGCGCGGTGTGTGTGTGTGTGTGTGTGTGTGTGTGGCGATCAGACCCCGCATGCGATGTGACCGGTTCGGACCGCGAGTCCGCTCATCTTCTAAAAATAGCGCTGATTATAACAGCGGAGTTATGTGTCCTCAACTTTAAAAACATAACCAGAGTTGTTTGTGCACTAAAAACAGCGTAACTCTTGGAAAAAGGAGCTGCTGGAAGCCAGAACTCAGATAAAAACAGAGCAGGTGGATCTCAGCTTCCGCCTTATGCCTCCCCACACAGCTCAGCTCTGAAGGGGGCTGGACATGGCGCAGGACTGTGCTGAAACTACGCCCATGTGCGACACGCCCCCAGCGTTCTAGAGCAAGGCAAAATCATGTATTTTCATGATTTTTGAGACTTAATTTTATAAGGAAATCAATGTTTTTAATCAGTCAGATTTATATGGGTGATTAATAACACATATTTATGCCGTGTGACAAAATAAAAACACAAATTTAATTTCACTTTACACGGTCTTTAAGTCAAAAGAAACCTCTTCAATGACTATACCCCCATCATACTCATCAGATGAGGCAGTGTGTGATTCAGTAGTATTTGTCTGTTTGGCTACAGTGTTCTCACTGTGTCCCTGGTTTGTGTCTGGCACATGGACACATGACCTGATGTCAGCCCTGTTAACCGTTTTTGTAGGCCCTCCCTCTGCAGGTCGTACTATGCAAGTTGTGCCTACTACGTCTACGAGTTGGTAAACAACTGGACTCCATGCATCCTGAATTTTGTTACGACCAGCTGGTCTGTGTCTCAGGTAAACATACTCTCCAACCTCAATCGAAGGACAGTACACTTTGTGACTATGCCGAGCAACGCGTTTCGCAGCTTTCTGCTCTGCATACTCTTTTGCTCTTTCATGTGCCTCTTTGAGTCTTTGCTGGTGCACAGCAAGCCAATCAAGATTTTTATCAGGAGAACTTTCATGCGCAAGCAATGCATCGACAGGAAGATGTGGTTCTACTCCATAGAGCAAGAAGTAAGGGGAATATCCGGTAGTCGCATGTGGAGTAACATTGTACGCATAAACCAGCTCAGGTAAATGTTCAGGCCAACGCCTCTTTTTGTCAGGTGGAAGGGTGCGCAACAGTTCATGCAGAGTGCGGTTAAAACGCTCACACTGGGCATTTCCTGTCGGGTGATGGGGTGTTGTACGTGTTTTTTTCACACCATACATTCTACAAAGTTCAGCAATAACCTCCGATTCAAAGTTACGGCCCTGATCTGAGTGAAGACGCTCAGGTACACCGTACTTCATGAACCACTCCTTTAAGAGGACTTTGGCTGTGGTCTCTGCTTTTTGGTCACGTGTAGGGAACGCCTGGGTGAACTTTGTAAACACATCGGTAATGACTAGAACGTTCTCACGGCCATCGGAAGCTGGTTCAAGGAGTGTGAAATCTACTGCCACCACTTCTAAAGGTCGTGTTGCCAAAAAGGATTTCATTGGAGGGTGAATCTTTGGGTGAGGCATCTTTGTGAGAATACAACGCTCACAGTTCTTAACCCATCGCTCAACATCGTTATGCATCCCTACCCAGAATGCTCTCTGTCTCAACAACTGTAATGTCCTCTCTATTCCCTGATGTCCCATAGAGTCATGGACACTCTTCAGCACAGCTGCTTGTAAACAACCTGGAACAAACAACTGAAAGCACTCTCCAACACGATCATCCTTCACCACTCTGTACACCAACCCATCACGTATCTGAATGTGTTTCCATTGTTTCCACAATGATTTGGCAGCACCAGGAAGATTCTTCCTTTCTTGTGAACTTGGCGGGCTACCTCGATCCACAAACTGTTTTAGAACATTTATCACTGGATCTTGACACTGAAATGTCCGCAGCTCTTCCTTGGAGTAACCGGGAAGAGTTGGTGTAGCCTCTTTAGCATGTGAATTGGATTTATCAGTTTCTGCAGCCCTAATCTGGTTTACCTGACAACATTGGACCCCAGCTGTAACCAGCTCGGGCTCAAGGGCAGTGCCTCTACAAATCAAATTGCAAATTGCAATGCAATCATCAAACTCCTCATCATCAGTTGGTTCTGGCTCCCCTGCTAACGGGTGTCGTGACAGTGCATCAGCGGCGGCGTTACACCGACCTGGCCGGTACTGCACATCAAAGTCGAAGGCAGCTAACTGTGCTACCCATCTCTGTTCAATAGCCCCAAGTTTTGCACTTTTTAGATGACATAAGGGATTGTTGTCTGATACCACAGAGAATTTAGAGCCCAGTAAGTACCCCCGAAACTTCTCTACTATTGCCCATTTAAGTGCAAGCAGCTCGAGTTTCATGCTGCTATAGTTTTTATCATTTCGCTCTGCATTTCTCAGCCGTCTACTTGCATATGCAATGACCCGTTTCTTGTCACCTTGCTGCTGACACAAGACAGCTCCTAAACCCTGACCACTAGCATCAGTTTCCAAAATGAAAGGACAAGTGAAGTCTGCATAACCCAAAATCGGAGCAGTCACAAGCTTTTCTTTCAATGTGTAAAATGCAATTTGACTGTTGGTGTCCCATAATGCAGTGTTTTTCAACCACTGTGCCGTGGAACACCTGTGTGCCGCGAGAGATTGTCTGGTGTGCCGTGTAAAATTAGTAAATTATGAAATTTTTATTAACTGGTGTAATTTCCTTACCGCGCGATAGGTGGCAGTATGGAGCATAGCGTCGCACATTAAAACAAGAGAAGTAGCAGCGCATGAACGTGACGTGTAGCAGTGAGCAAAACAAACAGTGTGGACCTTCTCAAACAAACAGCGATGGAAAACTTTTTCAAAAGAAAAAATACTAAATCCGGTCTGGTCCCTGGACAAAATTTGGACCCAGATGAAGGCCCAAGTGGAAATCAGAAGAAGGCAGAAACATAAAAGGTACGCATTTAGAAACTCTCAATGAGAAGATGTCATTTTACTTCTCTTCAGAAAACACTGAATGCTATGACTTTGTTAAGGACCCATATAGCTCAGCAGTTGTTGGCAGGAACATGAATTTACAGGAGCAGGAAGAACTAACTGAACTGAGACAAAATCATGGTTTAAAGCTGAGCTTTGCTGATCTTACTTTGGAAAGTTTTTGGTTGACTGCTGCCAAGGAGTTCCCCTTTCTGGCAAACAAAGCTATTTTGACATTGCTCCCATTTTCCACAACATATCTGTGTGAAGTGAGCTTCTCCAGCCTAACTGCCATAAAAACTAAAAACAGAGAGAGACTGAGAGCTGTTGAGGAAGAGTTTTGGGTGTGTCTTTCTTCAATTCCTGCCAGAATATCAGCTTTGTGTTCATCCAAACAGGCACAGGTTTCACACTAAGTGAGTAAAATGTAGAGAGAATGGTAGCACTGTTCAGGTGTATTTGAAGGCATGTTAAGTGCAATTTCATCCTCTTTAATTTTAAGACCACATTGGTGTGGCACTGTTCAGGTGTATTTGAAGGCATGTTAAGTGCAATTTCATCCTCTTTAATTTTAAGACCACATTGGTGTGGCACTGTTCAGGTGTATTTGAAGGCATGTTAAGTGCAATTTCATCCTCTTTAATTTTAAGACCACATTGGTGTGGCACTGTTCAGGTGTATTTGAAGGCATGTTAAGTGCAATTTCATCCTCTTTAATTTTAAGACCACATTGGTGTGGCACTGTTCAGGTGTATTTGAAGGCATGTTAAGTGCAATTTCATCCTCTTTAATTTTAAGACCACATTGGTGTGGCACTGTTCAGGTGTATTTGAAGGCATGTTAAGTGCAATTTCATCCTCTTTAATTTTAAGACCACATTGGTGTGGCACTGTTCAGGTGTATTTGAAGGCATGTTAAGTGCAATTTCATCCTCTTTAATTTTAAGACCACATTGGTGTGGCACTGTTCAGGTGTATTTGAAGGCATGTTAAGTGCAATTTCATCCTCTTTAATTTTAAGACCACATTGGTGTGGCACTGTTCAGGTGTATTTCAAGGCATGTTAAGTGCAATTTCATGTTAAGTGCAATTTGAAATAAGAAATATAAAACATGATAAAAAATACATTTTTGTGTTCATTTCATTCCTATTCAAGACACTTTGATAAGAATGACTATATATTTAATATAGGCGGATACAGAGTATCTTTGTTTACAATTTTGGTTGGTGGTGTGCCTCGTGATTTTTTCAATGAAAACACTGTGCCTTGGCTCAAAAAAGGTTGAAAAACACTGCCATAATGCACTTAGTTTTTGACTAGCTTTGGCTGTAGTAGCAGCTCCTCGACACTGATTCACTAGGTCATGTAGTGGGGCTGCGATCTTTGAAAAGCCCTCAACATACCTTCTGTAGTAACTACATAGGCCTAGAAATGATTGGAGTTCCTTAACGGTGCCAGGCACCGGCCATTCCTTGACTGCTGCCACCTTGGAGGGATCAGTTGCGATACCCTCTGCAGAAATTTGGTGTCCAAGGAATTTTACTTCCTTCTGCAAAAAGTGACATTTTTCCCACTTCACTTTTAATCCAGTGTCTCTCAAACGTTTAAAAACTAGATCCAGCCGTTCCAAATGAGACTCAAAGCTTGGGGAGTATACTAAAATGTCATCCAGATAGACTAACATGATGTCGAATATCAGGTCACTCATAGTTGCTTGCATCAATCTTTGAAATGTTGCAGGCCCGTTACACACCCCCATGGGCATGCGTACATACTCAAACAGCCCAAAAGGCGTGGTGAAAGCCGTCTTATGTCTGTCTCGATCATCCATGGCTACTTGGTGATACCCACTGGCAAGGTCAACTGTGGAAAAGTATTTAGCACCTTTTAGCGCATCAAAACTCTCATCAATACGAGGCAATGGAAATGCGTCTTTCTTAGTTTTTAGATTTAGCTTCCTGTAGTCTACACATAAGCGTATACTGCCGTCACCTTTGCGGACTACCACAACTGGTGAGGCGTAAGCGCTTTCACTCTCCTGTATGATTCCTTTTTTCAACAGTTTAGAGATATGCTCTTGTACTTCCTGGTATTGGTTAGGAGGTATACGACGATATGGCTGTGTGACAGGTACGTCATCCGCCAGCTTGATCTCATGTTTCACCTTATCTGTGTGACCCAGATTCTCCTCATCATCTGCAAAAACATCAATGTAGCTGGACAGCAATGAGCAGAGAGCGACACGCTCTTCCTCTGCGCCCCCCATGTCAAGTCTTTCCAAAATGGCTTGCACCTTACTGTCAGTTTGCACCATGTTAGGGTCAACTGAAACCTGTTCAACACCGGCAGAGATGCGTTGAAACTTTACTTGGCATGTCTGCTCACTCTCCGCAGGATCAACCTTTGAGATCATGCCTAGCCGTGTTCGGGGGCCTAACCACACTTCCTCGGCGGAGAAGTTAACCACCTGGAGCGGAAGAACATGGCTGGTCCTTGTGACAAGTGTTGGGATAACTGCTAATCCAGATGGTAGAGGAGTGGTCACTGGTTCGATGATCAACTGAGAGGCTGCATCTAAGGTTTTAGTGTGACCTTTTACAAACACAGTGGACATCGAGGATGCAGGGATGCGTACTTTGTTTCTTCCTGCAACCCGAACTACTGCCTTTCTCTCAATGCAACCGATCTGTACCTGTTGGAAAGCTGTCCTCCACCCAGAGTCCAAGGATCCACCCAAAGTGTTGTCAAACTCTGTTGTGACTAGCTGTCTGCATCTGTGAATGACATTCATACCGATTATGCATTCTTCAGAAACAACAGGGTTCAGTGACGGCTTCAGGACCAAGAAACCACAATTTGGGATCTTTAAACTCATCGTCTCAATTTCCAGTTCAATATATCCCTGATAAGGAATGTCAAGTCCATTCGCAGCAGTTATTTTAAGCCAACTATTTGTAGCTAGCATGCTCTCATCATCACCAATATATTTTCTGAAAAAATCATCTGTCATAGTACTGACCTGGCTGCCAGTATCTAGTAAACAATGTGCTGACCTGCCATTAAGTTTTAGATCAACCACTGGACATTTTCCTATGGCACGCTCAATAATTTGTTCTCGTGTGATCTCCAGTGTAGGTGAGTCTACGACATGACCCTGCGTTACCCGACTCACTGCAACCAGGGCCTCTCGTTTCCCGACGGACTAGAAATGGGGTACTCATCAGAGTTTTTGTATCTTCTCTGGGGACACTGTTTGGCAACATGACCAGCAGTTTGGCACTTGAAACATATCGGCTTACCGTCAGGGGTAAATCTTGGACCAGTTTTGGTCTGAGATGGTGTCTGGCTACTAGGATTTTTGTTCTGAATTGTCAGCTCTTTCACAGCCTTAGTGAGTTCTGTTATCACTTTCCCTTGCTCAGTGAGCACTTTAAGAACGTCATCCATTGAGACCGACTTCTCATTAGGTCTAGTTAGATTAGTGACTTTATCTTGCTCTTTAAGAGTTTTCATCACATCCTCCAGATGCATTGGATTTTCTGTCTCTTTAACTGCACAGCACTGTGCTTCGGCTTTAACAGTACGGCAGTTATTCACGTTACTCCTAACCGTTTTTGTGCTAGGGGCTTGGTCTAAGGACCACAAGTAAGCCTCCTCACGCACCTCTATAAAAGTGGATGTAGGTTTTCCTCTTACATGTTTTCGGAGTTCTCGTTTCAGTGAGAGGTCTCTGATGCCCTCAATGAACTGGTCTCTCAACACTGCGTTCTCATTACCCATGGAATTAGGATGCTGTTTCCATACCAAACTAAAGGCCTGAGATAATGAATGTGAAAAGTCACGTATGTCTTCACCCTCCTTCTGTTTACAGTTGTAGAAGCTCTGTAAAAGTTGGGCAGCGCTACGTTTATCTCCAAATGCATCTTTTAAGTAAACAAGCAGGTCTTTTACAACATCACCATCAGCTTTGCGTAAACGCACTTCTTCCAGAGCTGGGCCTCTTAACAGCGACAGCACAAAATCAAACTGTTCGGGTGCAGATTGGTTTCTAGCAGAAATTACCCTTTCTACTTCTTCAATAAACTCATCCACACTCCTCCCATCTTTGTCAATGTCTCCACTAAATGGTGAAATGTGCCTTTCTCTGGGTACGTAGACATAAGACCTGGTAGGCTCATTATTTAGTGATGATATGACTGTCATGACTTCATCTTGCCTTCGGGCTAACTCATTTAGTTGTTGTAACACCCCAGCTTGTTCAAGTAACTGTTGTCCCTGCATCTCAATGTTTATGGAACCCTCTTGTTCAGACATGTTCTGAAATTATTATTATTATTATTATTCCGCTCATTCTCAATCAGTTCATCTGGACAGTTTCTTTTTAGTAGAAACGTTTCACCCTCACTCCAGAAGGCCAGATGAACTGATTGAGAATGAGCGGATTTGATACCTGGACTATTGAGAATTAACTTTCTTGTCTTATTATTATTATTATTTTTTCAGTTCACTTAACAGTCAATGGAAGTATTAACAGTCAATATAAATATTAACAGTAAATAGAAATTTATATAGCAAAGGATAAATTGGTCGAAGTCCGGAGTCCGCCGGAGGTCCCTGGGCTGCTCCAAGACCGCTGCTGGGCGATGCTTTCTCCCGCCTGGAATGCGCTCTGGTCTGACGATCGCCTCGGCTGAAATCCTTCACGACCACGCCAGCACAGACTGCTCAGCAACGTCCCCCCTCTGGTCTCGAAACAGATGCCTCCTCACCGACGCGATGCCCACGTCCACTCAGGTGTAGGCCACTTCTTCACCACTGCCGTTTGCTAATGCTACCGCTGCGCCGCCATATACATGCACTCGCAGAGAGAAAAAAACGAGAACCCCACTCCTGGTACCAATATTTGAAACCGGGATAAATGCAGCACACGAAGCTTCAAATAGAAGGGGTTCTTTATTCTCAAAAATAAACTATTCCCTCTGAGTTATGTATAAAAAAAAACAAGAAAAAGTCCGTGTTTCGAACGGCAGCAAGCCTTAGCTTCAAATAAAATGGCGGACCGACAACACGGTTAGCACCCAACAGAGTAGCATGCAGCTGCACGTAACAGCTGAAATCTAACAGCGTGAAAGCTACTGCATAACAAACGGCAGCGGCACTCTACGAGAGAACAAACAGAAATAAAACATTAGCATCGTCTCTATAGCTTCATTCACGGAAGATAATTCAGTTCCAACAATTACCGGACACTAGGATTCTCCTCTCACGTGGCCAGAGTGGTCTTCTTCACCAAGTCCCAGATAAAATGTCCTTCTCTTCCGTTTTTTTACCAGTCCGTGCCATCGTACATAAACAAAGGTTTTTTTTCTCTATTTCCGGTCCTTTTAGACCTCTCTGTACCAACAGCACCACATGCTGACAAAAAACAAGAATTACAACCATAGGTGAAATTAAAGCAAAACATGGTTTTTAAAATACATTTGTCATGTACCCATTTTTCACCTGGTTACACATATTTGAACTCACTTGGTCATTTAGCATCAAATGACAATCACTCGGTTTCTGAAAGTAAAACAATAATCTCTGAAACTGGTCTTAAGAATACTTTAACAGTCCCATTTTGTACAATTCGTACTTCTACTTTGCGGACTTTTGTGTCTCTGCTGGTAAAAGTCCTCAACACCAGTCCCATGGGCCACTCGTTCCTGCTAGCCTGAGAGTCTTTTAGCAGGACCACATCTCCTTTTTTGACATCAGGTCTGGTTTCCATCCATTTGCGGCAACTTTGTAAAGTGGGCAAATATTCTCCTTTCCACCTTTTCCAAAAGGTGTTAGCAAAGTGTTGCACGTGTTTCCACTGTTTTCCAAACAGTTGTCCTGAAGAAAAGTTCCCAGATGGAGCGGAAACAGCACTCATTTTCTATGTTAACAACATCGTTGGAGTGAGTACTGCAGGACAGTCGGGGTCAGTGGATATAGGAACAAGAGGCCTTGCGTTAATAATTGCCATCACCTCAGCCATAAAGGTACTTAGGACTTAATGAGTGAGATGTGTTTGTTCTGTTTGTGAGAGCATTGCATCTAGAATGCGCCTGGCGATTCCTATGAAGCGCTCCCAGGATCCTCCCATGTGAGAAGCATGAGGGGGGTTAAAAATCCAAATACATCCTCTTTCTTGCAGGTACTTCTGTACGGAAGTGTCTTCTTTCTCCAAGTCTAGTTCTTTACAAGCTCCTATAAAATGTGTCCCTCTGTCTGAACGCAGAAGCTTGGCTGGGCCGCGAATGGAGAAGAACCTTCTTAATGCATTTATAAAACTGTCAGCAGACATGGTCTCTATCAGTTCTATATGCACAGCTCTAGTTGACATGCACGTAAACAACACAGCCCAGCGTTTACTTTGAGCGCTGCCACCTCTTGTGCAACGTGTCACAACAGTCCAAGGCCCAAACACATCTAGACCAACTGAGGTGAAAGGTGGTTCAGGGGTGATTCTGTCTGCAGGTAAGTCTGCCATTTTCTGAACCTGCATTTTGCCTTGCAGCTTACGACATGCAACGCACTTACGAATGACAGAGGATACCAGGTGTTTACATGTGCAACTTCTAAATTTACTTCATAGGAGTGTGTGACTCAAACCCTATGTTTTGAGAGTAACAGTGTACAGTAGTTGTATTATTCTGTAAAATAACATTTTTTTCATTCAACCTTTATTTAGTCAGGTAAATCTTTTGAACCTCATGGGCTCATTTACGAAAGCGACCTGCTAAAACTAAAGAACAATGAACAGCAGTGATAGAATTTCATTAAACAATAAACAAACAAACAATAAACAATAGAAAACAAAAAGAGAGAAAAAAACAAAAGATTTTTTTTTTTTTTTTAACAAAGTATCAAAAAACTAGCAAAACATTATAAGGTAGACGTATAAAATCAAAGACAGGAACAAATCTGCATTGGTTTTTGCCAGGATTCCAACAGATTCTGAAAACCATTTAGAGAAGTCAAGGTCGAGAGCTTCAGATCTTTTTGTAAGATATTCCATGAAGCAGGAGCGGAGTAGGAGAAGGCCCTTTTTCCAAGTTCAGTCCTCACTGACGGAACACTGCAGGTAATCATGTCCTGAGAGCGCACACTGTAGCTGCACTCACGCAAAGACATGTAGGAGGAGATGTATGAGGGCAGCAGACCAAGAAGTGATTTAAAGATGAAAATGTACCAGTGGAAGAGTCTGCGTGAGGTTAATGATGTCCAGTTAACCAGTGAATACAGGGTGCAGTGGTGGGTACGATAATCACAACCAGTTATGAATCTTAGTGCACCATGATAGACCACATCCAACATCCGCAGGGTGCTTGTAGGAGCATTCATGTAGAGAATGTCACCGTAATCAATGGAGGGAAGGAAAGTCACAGATACAAGGCGTTTCCTAACATTCAGTGTTAGACAGGATCTGTTTCTGAAAAAGAAACCCAGTTTAACTTTCAATTTCTTCACTAGGTTTTCCACGTGGAGTTTAAAAGAGAGATGTGAATCGATCAGGATACCCAGATATTTATAGGAATCAACAAACTCAATAGGGACACCATTTGAAGATAAAATCAGAGGAGGATCTGCTGGAACCGCCTTCCTATTTGAAAAAAACATCCCTTTTGTTTTATCAGCATTTAGGACAAGTTTGAGACGGAACAAATCTGACTGGATGATGTCAAAAGCGGATTGTAGTAACTGGAAAGCCTTAGCTACTGTTTTAGCTCGGCAATAAACAACTGTATCATCAGCATAGAAATGTAAGGATGCATCAGGGATGCAGTGACCTACATTAGCTATGTAGATTGTAAAGAGAGTTGGTCCTAAAACTGAGCCTTGTGGTACACCATTTTTAACTGTTAAATAGCTGGAAGAAGCACCGTTATGTTGAACACATTGCCTCCGATTGGAAAGATAGTTAGAAAACCAACCGATGGTGTGATCAGAGAAACCGATTTCTGAGAGCTTATGACACAGGATGTTATGATCCACAGTGTCAAAAGCTTTAGACAGGTCTAAGAAAAGTGCAGCACAATAGTCCTTAGCATCCAATGCTTCAACAACATCATTCAGAACCTTCAGAGAAGCAGTTGTTGTGCTGTGTTTTTTCCTGAAACCAGATTGATGGAGAGGTAAGATGTTAAATGAGTCCAGATAATTTTTGATCTGAGAGTTTATCAGTTTTTCTTGAACCTTGGCTAAGATGCAGAGTTTAGAGATCGGTCGATAATTGTTCAATGAGGTGGGGTCACCTCCCTTCAGCAAAGGAAGAACAAAGGCTGTTTTCCAAGCATCCGGAATGGTGTTTTGGCTTATGGACAGATTAAAGATGTGGGTCACAGGGACTGTGATGATATGAGCAGCCAGCCTTAAGAAATAAGGTGGAAGTTCATCTGGACCTGCAGATTTTTTAGGATCAAGATCATTTAACAGTTTATTTACCTCACTGACTGAGAATGGAGAAAAAGAGTCAGAGTCAGAGTCAGAGTCAGAGTCAGAGAGTCTTTATTGTCATTTGCACCGCATGTGGTACATGTGATGAAAACGAGATTATGTACACGGGGTCCCAGTTACATCCAACAACAAATGCAAGAGAAAAACAGTAATAACATCTAGAATTAACTAAGAAAAACATCAACTAGTAATACACTAAGCTTAATATAGTGGGAATAAACAGCAGCACGAACATGAGTTTGTATGAGCAGATGGTCACAGATGAACACAGATGAACACAGCAACAAGAAAACAGATCAGCATCAGCACAATGTGATATTTTGCAGTGTTTATTTTTTATTTTATTTTTATTTATTCATGAGTCTAACAGCCTCAGGGTAGAAGCTGTTCCTCAGTCTAGTGGTTCTACACTTGATGCTCCTCAACCTCCGTCCTGAGGGGAGTGGGGCAAAGAGTGAGTGTGCTGGATGAGTGAGGTCTTTCATGATGCAGGTGGCTCTTTTCCTGCATCTGGAGGTGTAAATGTCTGTGATGGTGGGGAGACTGACTCCAACAGACTTCTGTGCAGCCTTCACCACTCTCTGCAGAGCTTTCCTCTCTTCAACTGTGCAGCCTCCATGCCACACGTTGATGCTGGAGCACAGGACACTCTCCACTGCACACCTGTAGAACGAGGTGAGAACTGGGCTGCTCAGACCAGCACGTCTCAGCCGTCTGAGGAAGTAGAGTCTCTGATGACCTTTCTTGATCAGGCTGGTGGTGTTGTTGCTCCAGCTGAGGTTATCATTCATGTGTACACCCAAGTATTTGTAGCTGGAGACCACTTCCACTGCAGACCCACCTATTTTCAGTGGGGCATGGGTGTGTTTGTTCCTTCTGAAGTCCACAATCATCTCCTTTGTCTTTTTCACATTCATGTGAAGATTATTCTCTTTGCACCAGCTCTTTGCACCAGAGAAGGTGTGATTAACAGATGGTTGGCTTGTAGGAGGGATTTGATTTGTTGAAGTTTGATTATTAGATAAAGTGGCCGATTTTCCGTTTGTAACTGTATCAAATAAAGAACTAGAAGCAACAAAATGTTTATTGAAACAGTTCAGGATCTCGTGCTTATTTGACACAGGAACAGAGTCAACAAGAAATTGTGATGGGAGGTCAGATGATTGGGGGGTGCCTGAGAGAGATTTAATGGTTTTCCAGAATTTTTTAGGATCGTTTAGATTTTTGGAGGTCTGAGATAAGAAGTAGTTACGTTTTGCAGCTTTAATGGCAGTTGTGCATTTATTCCTTAGCTGCCGAAATTTCAACCAATCAGTGTCTGAGTGTGATTTTCTTGCTGCTGCCCAAAGATGATCTCTCCAGTGCAGGAGATCAGCTAGTTCAGGAGTAAACCAGGGGCTGTCACGGCCCTTTATCCTGAACTGCCGGAAAGGAGCGTGTTTGTTTACAAAGTCAATGAAACTATCATGAAAATAGTTCCAAGCGGTGTTCACGTCATTGATTTGTAGGATACGTTGCCAATCAAAGTGGGATAGATCCCAAAGGAATGACTGTTCACAGAAACGTTTCAAATCCCTTTTTTGGATTATTCTGGGCTTAGCAGGTGGAAGTTTAGTAGATCTAAGAGCTGCTATTACGGAATGATCACTCAAAACGTTAGCAAATACACCTATACCAGGAAATTTGTGAGGTGCATTTGTGAAAAACAGATCTAAGGTGGAAGATTTTTCGGGACATTTTAAGTTTGGTCTGGTGGGAGAATCGATAAGTTGTGTTAGATTGAGAGATAGGCAACATTCCCTGAATTTATCACAGAGGGGGGTCGACTTATTCCAGTCAATGTTGAAATCTCCTGCCATAACAATCTCATTGTGTTTTAAATTTCCTATGAATTCAGTCAGGGAGGATAGAGCTTCAGGTGTTGCGGAGGGGGGACGATAACAACCTACAACAGTTAAGGGCTGACCTCCTTTCAAACTGATGTTCACAGCTAAAGCCTCAAACTGGTTTGCGATTGTTTTTTTAGACGCAATCGTGGCAGCCAAAGAGTCTCTGATGTAAATAGCGACTCCACCTCCCTTTTTATTACGATCACAACGATAGATCTTAAATTCATTGATTGCCAAGTCATTTTTCGAAACAGATTTTTTGAGCCAAGTTTCAGAGATAACGATCACATCTGCCCCAGAAGAAGTGATTAGGATTTTCAGTTCATCAAGTTTTTTTAGAAGGCTACGAGCGTTTACATGCAGAAAACGGAGACCTGAAATATTTTTAAACTCATTAGGTGTACAATAGTTAGTAATTGGCCCTGGGTTGGGCTGAATCCCTGAGATCATTAACAACAATAATATCAGACATTTACCTGACTTCTTTGTCACTGATGTGTAATTACAGGAGTTAACAGTGTGACATTTTGCCCCCATAATTGAACCATGTGAAACATTAATGAAGACACGATCATTCAGAACCCAAAAACAATGAAAGCTGCAGTGATGGACAGTCCCTGATGTGTTGATAAGATTCAGTGATTCCAGGTAGTC
This sequence comes from Garcialebias charrua, assembly GCA_038048925.1. NCBI lineage: Eukaryota > Metazoa > Chordata > Actinopteri > Cyprinodontiformes > Rivulidae > Garcialebias > Garcialebias charrua. Next base: position 26,326 of record JBBPBX010045019.1, read on the forward strand.
TGAGAACTGAAAATAATGACAGTAATATGGATGATGCAGAAAAGTCTCAGACCATAAAGCGTCACAAATTAGGTGGTCAAACAATTCCGTTGTGGAGAAATTTGTGGAGGAATGTGGGGGGATCCAGCCTCCTTGAGAATATGAATGGATGTGGCCATGGTGAACACAGGCTGGATCCAGAATCAACGGAAAGAAACAAACAATATGTAGCAAACAGCAGAGTGAGCTGCCAGAAAGGCCTCCTGGAGTTAAGGGCATGGTTGAAGCCTGTTTCAAGTCAATAAAGGGAAGGGACAACAGCGTGAACAGCACCAACAACGCAGCTCCTGATACGCAGCGATACACGTCACACTCTGCTCGTCTGATCCAGAAACAGCTCACAACAGTGTGAAACAGGCACCAATGATGATCCAGTTCCTCCGCGCTTCACTCTCTGCTCGTCTGATCCAGAAACAGCTCACAACAGTGTGAAACAGGCACCAATGATGATCCTCCGCGCTTCACTCTCTGCTCGTCTGATCCACAAACAGCTCACAACAGTGTGAAACAGCACCAATGATGATCCTCCGCGCTTCACTCTCTGCTCGTCTGATCCAGAAACAGCTCACAACAGTGTGAAACAGGCACCAATGATGATCCAGTTCCTCCGCGCTTCACTCTCTGCTCGTCTGATCCAGAAACAGCTCACAACAGTGTGAAACAGGCACCAATGATGATCCAGTTCCTCCGCGCTTCACTCTCTGCTCGTCTGATCAACAAACAGCTCACAGCAGTATGAAATAGGCATATTAGCATATTAACATATTAGCATTCGCAGAGGTGAGATTTACTAGAATGTTGCATGCAGTCGCAGCTCGTGAAATGTCCACT